>WURT03589167.1:0-40652 GCA_009936505.3 Holothuria glaberrima
TTTCGCAAAGTCATTGAACATCGACTTGGGAATTAAATAAGGATCCTCGGTTCCTCCATCCAATTGATCTCACTTTTCGAACGTAATGTTCCCTGTGTTTGTCGTCCATCTTATTGGTGATGTTTGACAAAAGAAGGTCTCGGTTTCTTACAACATTTTCCACTGTAATATTGAACTTCATCATACTCACATACAGTAAGCTACTCTACATACGTACAGTTCACCGTTGCCAAGTGCAAGCTTGACGGCCAACATGGCGGGTAACCAAGAAGTCACGTGATATTGTGACGCCGGTGAAAAACCTCTATAGCCTGATTCATATTATTTAATTGTTATTGAACATGATTACTACTTAATACGTACTAAGTGTAAATAATGTGGAGGACACATTGAAATATCAATCAATGACCAATGACAGTCGATGACTGAAATATTACAGTGGCGAATAATGGCAGTTTTTATAACACAATTGTATTGAGAGATTACCTGAACATGAAAAAAAAAAAAAAAAAAAAAAATCGAACGTAAGGTTGTATGGTCAATATTGCAAAGATGCAGTCCTATATTCAAAATGATATCGGTAATTATGCTTTCTCTACTCTCTTTTCTAGTTTTGTGACACCTTCTAATGGCCAACATCTTCTCTATTTTACAGTTAATCACTCAAAGAATTATGGGGTACCTGAACACTAGAACTTGGGTTTAGCTAACAGAAAGTACACAATTTATGCTGCGTTCCATTTACCTTTCAGTCTGAACAAAATAGTATACAACGTGTTATTCGTACGAGTCTGTACACAAGTCTTTATCACGAGTTGTGAAATAGAGAACTGGATTTCTGCTTCGTCTAGTCGTCTTCACGACTTGTAACACAAATTCAGCTAACTTTTGACTTTATAATTTAGCGGCTTTGATTAACAGTGTAGCTGAAAGCCAGTCACAGTTTTCCACTGTACTATCTTGTAAATAAAAAGATTCTCCCCTGCATGCGGTTTCGGAGAGATGTTGTTGTAGCCTAAGAGTTTTACTAACCTGTTTAGATCGGGAAGTTTCACAATTTATAATGCGTGGGAATTTAGAAAGATAGAAATTTAAATGATGTAGGCCTTATCCGTCAGTGATATTTAGACATTTAGCACATAACCTTAATTTTTTTGGGGGGAGGGGGGAGGGGGGTGGGAGGGCTGACAGAAGTTTGAGGGGCCTAGGCCCCCTCAGGCCCCCTTGGTTACGCCACTGGACAAAAGTTCTAATAATTGCTATTTCAGAACCATGTAAACCTAAGAAATATCACTCCTTAGAAAATTCCATTCATAAGAAGTTTATCGCTTATTACACATAAGTACACATGAATATATAAAAGCACAATGACTTGTTTGAAGTTCATAGACTTATTCATAGATCAGTTTCTATGGTATCTTCAAATTACTCACTTTTATATGAGCATTTACGCGCTCACAACGAGCGCATTTACTTTCCGAGAAAGCAGAAGTGTGTGTCAAGTTATTCCGGATAAAGAAACGGAGAATTGTATTCTGCGAGTATACAGTGCTCACGTAAGCAGCGCTATTCTAACAGTGACATTGTCTGTAATGCGTATCTTTTATTACACGCACATCACAGAATAGAAAAGCCCGTATGTCAAGTTCACACATCCGCCCCGATATTTGCGTCGCAATTAGGAGCCAGGGGCGGGATTCATAAACATTTGCGTAAGCTCCTGCGTAAGTCAAAATACACACTGCGTAAGAACTTTCTTAAGTGGTATTAGGGAGTTCACGGTTACGTCACTGGTTGGCATTGGTTGGCATAGAGGATGCGCAAAAACAAATGCGTCTATGTTCGGTGTTGCGCGTGTAAACGCTTGTGCGATTGCACGCAGAAAGAAGACGAATTGGAATCTACTTTGCATTGTGACGACAGTGTAAGCGCGCCTTACAAACTTTTTTACCGACACGCAGTGACGTCTCTGTAAACAGTGAATGAGTCTATTCACGAAAACAAATTACGCAGTTTGTAAAGATACGCTGCGTAACTACAACAGATGCACATCAACCAATCGTGTGTGCGGTTGAATCTTGCTCTGTCACATTTTGAGCCAATCACATTGGCTGTGATTGTTAAAACGACGTGCACGGACTTCTGTGACATCACGCGCGGTCCTACGCTCCACACAACTCTGCACAACGCATGCCTCTGTATGTGTTACTATGGCTCTTCTCTACTTACGATAACTCTGAAGCTTGCGTAAAGTTACGCAAAATATTTACAAACTTTTTCCTTTGTGAATACCAACTAAGAAAGATATGCTGGGTAAGTCAGACTTACGCAAGTTTTTGTGCGTAAGTAGTCTTTATGAATCCGGACCCTGTTTCCTTAACAGTGTTGTTACAGGAGTTGCCTATAATATCTTTGTGTAATCAAAGTCAACCTGTTTCATATCAGTCTGTTTGTGACGTCATTTGCTTATAAGTTGTAACTGCTGTGATGTTGGTTGTTTACAAATCAATCAGGATAGTACAACACTTGCATTGTGCACGTGAAGGCTTTCACACCTACTCGCGCGCACTTTGTATGAATGGCCCATAGAAATAATACATAAACCGCGTCCGAACGCACAGTGTCGTTTTCATGTCAGTCTATGGCAGCGCTGGGTCTATGTTCTAGTACAGTGGTTCTCAAACTTTTTTAGACTAACGCTCCCTTCAACCATTTTGAACTGTCCCAATGCCCTCTCCCCTACCCCTCGCCTCGTCCTACCATTCATAGACGGATGTTCAACAATATTTTCCTCCCGGTTAACTTTATAATCCAAATGAGGAAGAAATTGGACATAGTGGTGGAGTTTTTAAATTTCTAATGCCATTTTTGGATAATTTTTGGTCACAAAATTTATTTTGGGAAGGGAGAGAGGAAGGGGTCAGGGAAGGTAGCGTAGAGTGAGCAAGAAGCGGAGGGAAGATCTAGCACATGCAGAGAACGGACCCCCTGGATGCCTTATTGTGCACTAAATCGTTGCTGTGATGTCGTAATCACCACCAGGCGCGTAGCCAGAAATTTGCCAAGGAGGGGGCGGATAATAGGCAAACTAACTAAGCGTAGCGCCACCATAGTTTTGCGCAAAGCACCAAGAAAATTTTGGCCCAAATGCCTCCCAGATCGCTGAAAATAGCACTTCCCAGGCCTTGTAACTTGCATCTTAACCAGGGGTGGGGAACCTCCGGCCCGCGAGACATTTTTATCTGGCCCGCGAGGCAAACCATAAATGTAAATTCAGAATCAGTTGAAAGGTAATTGATAATAGTCTTTACGCCCACAGTGCCTATCGTTTTTCCTGCTTATACCATTTTTGCATATTACACATAAAGCTGCTGCGAAACAACCAGTATATTACTGATTCAGGAGGTGGGGTAAGAACTTACCCTTCGAGGAGTGAATTAAACGTTAAGAAGTGGAATAAAGTTGGTTTCGAGGTACGCATTTTTTCGGCGCACTTCCTACGCACTTTTCGTATGTGCTCATTCGATATTTCTACTAATTTAAATGGTCATATTGTGATACTTCTGATCCACGTAGCCTTTGTGATTCAATGTCATGTAAAGATAACGGATAAACATTCTAAGCCTGAACATTTGTACAAACTCCAGAACACCTAGGGGCTTAGTTCAACCCACCACGGTCTGTTTACGACCCCTTGGCCTACGCCCTATGGAAAAAACTTGTAGCGCCCTCACTCTCTGCCGCCCGCGAGCGGATTATGACTACCAAAACGGCCCGCCAGATGAAAAAGGTTCCCCACCGCTGATCTAAACCTTTACTGTTATGAGTTACTAGCGATGTCATAAAAAATTATTACAAAAATATGCTTAAGGGGAGGGGTTGGCTTCCCCCTTCTCCCCCTTGGCTACGCGCCTGATTCTCCAGGGACCCCCAAACCAGTGCCAACGCCCCCTATTCCCCGTGTACTCTGTAGCGCCCACCTGAGACTTCCCAACGCTCCCCAGGGACGGTAGGGATCACTTTGAGAACCACTGTTCTGGTACTACTACAAGTAATACCGCAGTCAAGTTGAAGACTTCAGGAAAAGATAAAACACCAGCGTGTGAGTTAAGTGATGGGGCCAAAGTACTCACAAGATTAGCTTAAAGTTCTCTTCAACCAGGTGCGTATTTCATGTCTCATATAGGCCTAGCTTAAGACTGGGGCCTAGGCTAGGCTAAGTTAGGTCTAACATCCGACCGCTCGTAGTCCTAGTTGTTAGGACCTACAAAAATAATAACGGACGCGCATGGACTTCATTATGCGTTCGGTGGGAACGTGCGTATAGTTTTATTGCATGGTTATGGCGCCAAAAACTAGTCTTGATCGCACTTAACTTGGAGGTTATTAGCATGCAGTTGGAGTTTTGAGCAAGGTAAAATAACTGTGCATATGCGGAGGTCATTAATGACTTTTATTGTGAGTTTGTTACACTCCGGCCAGGTGAAAACTGAATTGTCAAGTAAAGACAATGATCAATGTCATGGAGGATAAAAACCGTCAGTTTTCCATATATTACCAAACTAATTAAACAGCGAAAGTAAAAATACAACTTTCGCCTTATATCTGACCTTTGACCTACGACTGTTGACCCGTCACTGTGAATGTCTGCAAGGCACAAGTTTTCATAACCTTCCACCTGTGTAGTGTATACCAAATTTGGGGACAGTAGTATTTACAGTTTGGGATAAATTCAGGATATATGTGTGACCTTGTAAATTTCATTTGACCTGTCGTGACCTTTGACCTCTGAACTTTCACCTATCATGCTGGTGGTATTGTAGGCACAGATTCCAAGGACTATGCACCCCTCACCAAGTTTGGGGTCAGTATAGCGCCTTTAGCTTTGAGCCAGCGCACGGTAAAGTTTTGACCCCAAATTGTTGCTTGACCTTCTGACCCTGTGACCTTTGACCTCAGGAGGTCAAATGTCAAGCTGTGCCAAGAGCGCTTTGATAAAAAAGGTATGTCACAAAATCAAGGCCATTTATTGTTTCATTCTAGTTTTATAGCCAGATTTGGAAAATAGATATTTTGACCTTTTTTAGCTTTGACCTCTGACCACCTATCTTGCTGGCGGTATTGGAGGCACAAATTCCAAGGACTATACACCATCTCCCCAAGTTTGGGGTCAGTAGCACCTTCAGTTTTGAGCCTCCACAGTTTTTACCCACCAATTGTTGTTTGACCTTCTGATCCTGTGACCTTTGACCTCAGGAGGTCAAATGTAAAGCTGTGTCAAGAGGGCTTCAATAAGAAAGGTATGTCACAAAATCAGGGCCATTTATTGTTTCATTCCGATTTTATAGCCAGACTTTGGAAATGGCTTATTTTGACCTTTTTTGACCTTTGACCTATCTTGCTGAGGTTATCTTAGGCACAAGTTCCAAGGAACATGCTACCCCCACCTTGTTCTTAGTTTCGGAGGAGTTGGCGTCACACTTTTGACCTTGTGGATGTCATTAGATCATCTGAGCCTTTAACCCAGATTTTGGGCATATTTGGTCACATGACCAGAAAACACCACCTTCACCATCCTTTTTAGCCCACCCCTGAGTGGCGGTAATAAAGTCCCAAATTTCCCTACCATGCATTTCCATGGTTACGGTTGCTATGGAGACTGGTAAAGGTAAACTTGTGCACTTTTTAACAGTAAACGGAGCACAATATCTCACCCTCACATACTACGTATGTAGGGATGAGATAAAAAGGTTGTTGAATTTGAGCTATTCAAGTGCCAAACTTCTGAATTTTACTCAAGGTCTCAAGGTGTGGTTCACATTGTCAAATAGTAGGTTATCGCCATTTGCAGGTCGGGTGTTATTTTCTTTCCAGGTTCCCCATCTTAGCTTAGCTTTCTCTGTTTTTTTACCCGCTCCTAGATATGTGATAACTTCTTTGTATAGTTCATATGTATCTTAGTCTCTTTAATCCCCCCGGAGGATGCACAGAAAACACTGTAAAACCCAATTTGTTGGAATAACTTATGAGACTCGAGGTAACTTGCTGCATGGACCTTTTAAAGTTCAGTCAACTGAGTTTCTCCTCATTAAGAGAACCTCAGTTGGCTGAACTCTAAAAGGTCCATGCACCAAGTTACCTCAAGTTTCATAAGTTATCCCAACAAATTGGGTTTTACAGTGAAAGATGAAATGGCAAACAAACCCAACTGACAAAGGAAAGCTCTTTGTTTATTTTACTCACTACATGCAAAATTTTTCGAACTTCTGTAACCGACTTTTGGAAACTAAGGAGAGTTAATATATTTTCAGAAATGTAAAAAGCGGGTAGGCTGAGGCCGACGCTGCGAGGAGGGGGGGGGGGACAAGTGACCAAGGGTTGCTAGAAAAAGGTAGTTTTCCGAACCTTGAACTCTTACCATTCTTAGGCTTTCTTTTAAGACTGGAAATCGGGTTCTCTCTTGATGAAGGTTTGGATAAGGACCTGCCAAAAATTCATGGCTTTATTTTGAATTTTGGTGGAGGTTCCTCGTGCCCATTGAGGAAGGTATTGTTGCTAACTGTGGAAATTGATTGTCCATCAAACCGTAAACAGGCATATTTTGCGTCAATTATTCTTCAAACTTGAGTAAAATTTATGTAAATAATTCTCGGCCGAAAACTTCCAAATAGACTTTCATGCGAGGGTAGCACTCAGTTCAAGTGAGTCGGGTGTAAAGAGAGATGTGTGAAGGTTGTTCTATAGGGAAAAGAAAGTTTGCTGGAAATGGGAGTACTCCCGAATCCAAGCAACCTCTTAGGCTGGTTACAAGCATGGCTGCTATACGCAAATATTAGGAAGTAATCTAGAGTCGGCATTCTACAGAGGTATAAAAACGTACGTCTGAATTTTGATTTGTAAATAAATCGGATTTTAGGCCTGTTTTATGAAAGGTTTTTGCCATTAAGCTTGTCTCGTAGTATTTTTCTTTTTGACAAATTATGTATCTCATTTTGCTTGAGAAGCTCCAGTTACGGAGGTGATTGACGTCGCTGGGAAAAGGGGGTTCGTCCGAACCCTCTAAGCCTCGCCGAACCCTCTAAGCCTCCCTTGTCACGTGCAGGCAGCGTATGTGGTGGAGGAGGCAAGGGGAACTGTGCCTTCAAATTTTTTAGATTATTCCAAAGTTAATGCAAAATCTGTTGAAAATATTCGGGCAGAATTCTTCTGAAAAGGTCAGCAATTCGGGCAAACACATTCCCTTTTTCGCACTTTTTTCAAACTGGTCCCATATCCTTCTGGTTTTACCATAAAAAGTGTTCTAAAAATTAAAAAAAAAAAACAGTTACTCAGACAGTGATTCTTAGAAGGCTAAGTAATTTAGATGGTATGAGAAATTTATGATACATCTGTGTCAAATTCAAGTGTGCAAAGTATAACCTCTGTTATAATTGGTTTCTTATGTTCGCATCCTCTTTAACATTGGTCCTTTGTATTTGCTTTGAAGCAAGGCCTGCACCTGACCCTCAGCCACGCTTGGGTGTTCGGGCCCTCGTTCATAACCAGATGACCTAAAAATAATGCCCCAAATCACCTGTTTCTTGAAATAAAATCCGCCGATACGACTTTCTCTTTTAACGAGGATAACTTTTGAATTGAAAAATGGAGTGAAAATCACTAAATGTCTTTAAAATGCCAATTTTTCAGAGAACTTTGCTGGAACCCATGGCAAATAGTTGTCGCATAATTTTTGAAACCACCCACTCCTTACTAGGCCCCTAGCCTGAACCATCGATTTAAGAATATACTGTGGCTAGTCTCTTTCTCGGAATCTCCTCAACACACGCAATGGATTAAGAAATTGATACAAGAAGGGGTGTGTTCCGCTGTCTCTGCAGAGTGGAGTGGCGCGGGTTGATCCACTGCAGCAACATTGTAAGACGTCGTAGAAATTAGAACTTATTAATATTTAGGCTACTGCTGATAAGTATGGAAAAATATCAACTTACTAAAAATTAATACACTCGATTCTAACTCAATTTTAGGAAAACGACGTGATCATAAAGTTTCCAAACATTTCTGTAGCAACCAAAAATTTTCTTCTGACAAAGTAAACGAATAAGGCAATAAATTTTTCCTGCCAGACCATAACAGTTTCCTCACAAATGGCGGTTTGAAAATTTCTCAGGGATGTAGGGATAACACCAAATGCCCTGACGCGACGCCCCTGTTTTGAACAGAAGTGTCCAAAAACTGAAAAACGAAAATTCTGAGAATTGCACTTACAATTTTGAGCTTTTAGTAAGGAACTGATCTGCCATGAGAGCAAAATTAGGTTAAATCATGGTGCGAATGGTCACGGCAAAAACTACATACTTTCCCGTATACGCTAAGGCTACATGGCAAAAGTGGAAAAGTTCCCGATGAGGGGTCAACCTTCCCCTACATGGGACTCCTACTAAAACATGGCACACTGTCTCCAAAACAGGTCAAAGCAAATCGAAATTGAATCATTCTACAGTACCGTGGGAGCCCTTATTTAATTATGCTATGCAAATACCTTTACAAAAGTTCTTCTTTTAACATGAATTATATACTTCGTGCTTTTTTCGACCAAAGAACACGACGGTTTGCATCCACAAGTGCAACAATGTGCTATTAGGATTGTTGAATCAAATTTGTACTGTTCTTACACTTTACAAACATCTCATATATACATACAGCATATACAACTTGAAAAACATACACACAAAAATGACGAAACCTATGTATCATTATAACATTTTTTTTTGGGGGGGGGGATAATGACTTTTTCCTATAAAAAGGTTTTTTATTTCTTCCTTTTTGCACCTTTATCTTGTCAATATTGACCACAGTTACAAAGAAATAAACTACAAACCATGCTTTTCTACTTATGGAAATATTGGAAACATGAAATACATCAAAATTACAAAAATCATATTTTCACCCCAAAAAGGGACAAGAAGACCTTTAATTCTTTCCTTGGTTTTCTACGCAATGACTGCAAGGCACCTAATCAATCAAAATTCAAGAACGCCAGCTGGTATTTAGTTAGGCTGTATAAATACAAATACAAAAATTATAAATTAAGTGCTTCCTAACGAAAAAAGAATAGGGTTTTATGCTTCTGAAAAGTCCAAATATTCACTTTATCATAATAAAGTAATATAAATTGTATTGTATGGCTTTTAAGTGACTTATTATATTAAATTCTTAATGTTCCCATGAGGGAAGATATCTAATATAGAAAATATTCTACATTATCGTAACACTATTTTGAAATATAAGACATCATCTGGTGAAGAACATCTTTATTTTCTTTGTTTTTTGAAAATTTATTTTGTTAACATTGATCAAATTAGGGTTCAAATTGACTAAAATTAATATTTTCTGTAGGTGAATTATTTAGAAGAATAATATGCACAAAAATCATGAAAAATCATAATTTTGTTCAAAATGGCCCAAATATTTGATTTTCAAATGTGCCAGTACCTTGGATTTAACATGGCTGACTGCTTGTACTACAAAAATGCCCACATAACTTTTTGAAAGTTTTTGCTGCCAATGGCTGGCCCTCTGTTCTAATCAGTCTATGTTAATGGTTGAGAGAAGCAGGCAAGCTCTGACTTATTCAACGTAAATATTTTGTAACTACTTCTTAAGAGTGGGAATAAATTTATAGTAGCAGAACTAATTTAAATTTACGTGCTTTTTAAACATTCAATTGGATCAGTCTTCTTACTTCAATTTAAGTTAGCGGTATTTGTTTTTTTTTTTACATACCGGATACTTTAGTAGCCATACTTGTTTGGGTCTGAAGAATGGTTCGTTCAAATTCGGTTGCAAGTATTTCGTAGAATCCGACTATAAGTGTTAGTAACCAGACGTTGATGACATTGTAATACAGTAAAATAAATATGACTGATCCCAATGGGGATATCCCTATTGAACGTGTTTTGGTTTCTCATTCATTTTACGTGTCATGGTGGTAGCATGACATTAAAAATTGGACAAATGTAATACGAAATAAAAATGGTTTAATGGTTAATGGTTAAGGCAAGTTCTCAAAAATGAGGTCATGACAATCTCCCTAATTTCCTGTGTCCCTCCTTGTGGTCAATAACTTTGAGTCATTAGAACACCCCTTCCACGTGGTTCACAATTAGTTAATCTACTTGTGTTCAATTGCAGGTGAAAACTCGAAATGATTGCAGATATCGGGCTGTATCGGAAGTAAGGTGATAACAAATTGTTGGCTATCGGCAAATGAGGTGTTGAACTCTTCACCTTACCGGAAGCAATAAAGACGACAAATGGTGAGGAAGACAGTGTCAGAAAAGTACTAAGTGCGAAGGTCATGTTATTTGTCATGCACTACTGAAGTACGTAAACATTCAATATCAACACCACGGGAAGTATTATTTCAAGCACGATGAACCGGTCAAGGTGACTAATTGCTCTCAAAATACGATTAGTTAGGAGGTACTACGTACGAGTCTACATACTTCTACCATGGAGCTACTGCCTGTCCAAGAATTTACAAGCTCCATGCTTCTACCATGCATGCTGTGGTACACGTGCATGAAGACTCATGTCAGCAGCAGTAGCAGCAGTTGATATCTTTATGAAAAGCTGCAAACAGCGCAAATATATATACATATATATATATATCTTGACAATTGAGAGTTCTTTTATCAATAAACTTTGTATTACTCGTCAGAACACCATTCTTTTTGAAGAATTTCTTAGGACAGATTTGCAACTTTCTTAATAATTCTTGTACCCTAGCATCTGAATTTTTTTTGTGAAGTAACTATGTAAGGGACAAATTCTTGAAACACAATAGCCTAAGTTAATGAATAAAATAAAGTTCGACTTGACTGGGACAAGGAAACATATGACTTGACTTGTGGTACGATTGTGTGACTATATTGCTTGATTTTAAATGATTTTTATTTGAATTGAGTTGTGACTAAACCAAATTATATATGAATTCAGTTGTGACGATTTTCTTTGAATTAACTTGTTAATGAAACGAATGACTCGAGTGAATCAAGTTACTTATGACTTGAGCTTTCGAGTTTTTATTTATCAAAAGCTTGAAAATGCAATTTTTCTATGACCAAACTATTCCGTTCATAGTTCTATTTCGGAGACATATGTATCATCCTAATCTTTATGTATGTTTATACATATTCGATATTGGAAGTACTCGGGCGACATACTCCATGACACCTAAAGAGTTGGAAGGAAGACATTGGCCCCATCTTAACTGATAAGACTGCCCTTCTTTGACAATACTTTCATCAAGAAACTTAGTATTAAGTTAAGGGCAATTAAACTTATAATTCTTTGATTAAAATCACGGGTGTACTAAGCACAACTTTTTAGAAGCTACCGTCTCGTGCAGCTGTTAACTTTAGTTCGTGAATACTCATAGGACTATACTTTCTGTTTTACTATAAAGTTCGCTGCAAACAAGTTTCGCCTTTTCTGTGCATGTATTTCGCTAGATGTACTTAATGGGCTTATGTAAGTTCTTTTACTAAGATTAATTTGCTTAAAATGCAGGGTTTTCGGCAATATAATTTGGTCAGGTTGAAGTAGGGAATGAAATTCTTGCATGGTAAGGGTTCGTGAGAGGGTCACCAGGAGAGCTCGTCGTTGTGAAATCCTAATTCGGAATTATCGCTGGATGCCATCTTCATTGAAAATTCACTAACAGCAGGTCGCTAGAGTCTTGGTGAGCGAGTGTTTTGTAGGGAAAAGTTCTGCTCCCCTCTGGTGATTATTCATACATACCATGTCGTCAAAACACTTTTCAAATATTCTGCCGATCTTCCGTAGAAAACTTCGTGGAACACTGGAACCAACGTAGTTCCAAAAGGTTATATTCTATTTGGGTATGCTGCTTGTTGCTTGGCGGGAAAAGGGATCTTGGAAATCAACTTTAAGAAATAAGCTTCAGATAATGATTTTGTATACAGTAAGACGGTAACTTTGTCAAGTGCAAAAGTGATGTGAGTTTATTGAATATATCTCTAGAAAGGAAGGCACGCTATTGATATAGCGTAATGTTTCACAGTAACATGTCTCAAAACTGTAAAAGCGTACCTCAGTCAACAATATCAATTACATATTTTTAAGGCTAACTACTGTAAAGTTAAGTTTTTTGTAAAACGTTTGCTGGCCACACAAAGTTGTCCCAAAACTTTCCTCACCCAGTAGCAATACATGTAGAAAAATCGTTGACAAAATATTTTTCTATCAGTTCACTTTTTCTTCTGGTTGTCTGTTTTATATCCTGTCTAAAACTTTTTTGAATTTCGTGGTATCCACCAAGTACATAATTTGTAGATTATCTAAACTAAACTGCATCTATGTTGTGATGTCAGCGGACCTGCCAGACGGAGAATTTCACCCCTTGGGCATCCAGCCGTACAGAAAGTGTTCCGCCCTCCAGCTTTGCAAAACAAACTCTGTTACTTTCAAAAGATTATATTTGGGGACAAAAAGGTAATTAAGGTTGAAAAATTCAGTCTAATAGATATTGATAATAAATCTTATTCGATGTGAAATTTTCAGTCAAAATTTGGATTTGCACCCAATCACAATCCTTAACATTGATTTCCAAGTTATAAGGTTGACAGAAGACGCTGTTTTTCTCTCCTTTTCGCCCCTGTTCATTAGCAGAGGAAGTGATACACAAAACTGCAAAGGAGAGGGGAAACAAGGTGGACGGCATATGCACACTTTTCACTCACACATTTTTAATAAATATATTCTATTAAAGTGTAGAAATGCCGATTCTGAGAAGAGGCCTTTAACACGGACCTTTGTGGTGCCCCTCTTATGTAATAATCAAACCCTAGGGGTACCATTGATAATTTAGGCAAACTCTTCCTAACGCTAGCAGTCTAATTGGTTACAAAATTTGGCTCCAAATTCCACAAAAAACGGCCTTTTTGAAATACTCGATCAGGCAAAGTGAGTTATAGCTAATATAATTATACAAATAAAAACTTACAAAACACTTTCTTGTCAATATTTAATTTGCCAGTGTCCATACCATTACATTTCTCTATGCCAATTTTTTTTTTCAACAAACGAAGAAGATACCTCTTCTCACGAAAACTACTACGTAAGACTAAATTCCTCTCCCAGGGTCATGTGAACATGTAAACTTCAAAAGGGAACGTAAGGTTAGGAGTTGTTTACATTACGGACATCACAAATTATTGCGCAATCGACTTCATCTCATATAAAGAAAGTATATCTCAGTATTTGATGTCGCAACACCTGAATAAGCCAAAGAGATGGGTATTAAACTAAAAATTTTAATTTTTCATCATTTACAGATATATCATTTTTTCAGTGATAGACTTTAGGTACGCTGTATGAGGAACAATTGGTGTTTAAATTCAGTAACTTACCAAATGTTAGTGTAAGGAAAATGTATGAATGAGGAATTCCTCTCCAATACCATTAATTTGAGTTCTATGCATAATCAAACGCTACTTGAAAAATTCTTTTGTTCCTTTCTAGCATTTGCAATTGAAACAAAAGTAATTGAATTTGCATTTTATGTGAATGATTAGTGTGGTTGCTCATCTGTTGAAGAAGCAGATCGGCACTCGTCAAGTTACAGGTGTACTTGAAAGGGAGAAAGCAGTCTCCCCTGTTTTATGTTGAAAAAGTTGTTAATTTTTACAAATCTCTTCTGAATTTACTTAAACGTATCTTCCATTATGTTTCTGTATAAGATCATTGAAAAAAAAAGATTGAAAGTAAAACAAGGAGTAATTCTGCATGAATTAAACAAATAAGTAACAAAAATATCGTCACATAATCGATTGGAGCCTATTCTGAATTAAGATGAAGGGGTATACTAATTCAAATTAGGGCAATTGCATTTTCCCTTAAAAAGTACGGTGAAATGCAACCAAAATGTGTCGATTTTGCCCATTATATTAAGAATAAAATCTCTTCATGACAGTTCCGTCCGTAAAAACTTCATTACCTTTCACCGTTTTCAAGATATACAGAATCCCAAAGCACCGACAAAAGTGACGAGTTGAAGAATTGAAGAAAGGACGTCAAACGTAACTATGCAAGAAGGAAAAAGTGAAAAAAGGTGGACTATGGATGAATTCTTTAAAAGATGAAAATCAAGGAAATCATGGAGGGAACTTAGATCTTACTTCCCAATTTGGTGACGAAATAAGAATTTTTAAGACAAGAATCAGAGAGGTGGACTACAAGCGAGAGGAAACTGAACAGCTTAAGAAAAGTGGCAAAATCAAAGAGCTTCAACAGAAGATGGAATATGTACAAGATGGTTGAAAACTTAGCTACTGGGTCCAATTACCTCAAGGATAAACACGAAGGCAAGCTGGGTTGTTGCGTCTCCGCGCTTTACAATGATAGTTAAAACTCAGGTACTCTCTGAGAAAAAAGTAAAGAATATATAAGAAAATTGAGAGAGGGGATCGGGAGAGGGGCTGGAATGCAATGTTCGTTTACATTTCAAATATAAAGAACCCCTGACTTTTCGATTACTTTCAAGGACCTCAACTGATAAATTAGGACATTTCAAACAGTCGGATCTACAGAAGCATATAACATAACTTCGTTACCTCCGCCAAACAGAGATCAACAAGAAAACACAAATCAAAAGCAGGGGCGGATCCGGAGGAGGCCGGAGCCGGCAACTTCCGGATCCCCCCTTACTTAAACCTCCAGATGTGCCCTTTTTTAAAGTTAAAATTTTCTAGAACAAGCAAAAAGATGGCATGAAGCGAAACAGGGTGTATATCCATTCTTTTCCTAAATTTTATTGAATACGTTCCATATGACGACCAAAATTGTCAGCGCGCTTTAGAAATCATTGGTTGCGCTTTACATATGGGATTCAATTGGCTGAATAGAAACACTGCCAGGTAAACTGGATATACGTAGCTAGCATATATGATGTACTCTGTAAAGTTCAGGAATTTTGCTCTCAATCCAGATGGGTTTTCGTTGTATATGACGTACGGTACCGAAAACTCACAACGTAGGTCTTGCAATTTTGTCGGATAGACAATGGACAGAGTATCGTGCAAGGTATCCTCCTAGGGATCAGTTGCCGGACAGTTATTTGATGTATTACCGTATGCTTTCCAGAGGAGATGACAAAAGATTCTACGATTTGTCACTATAAGATTTTTGCGTTTTGTGCATTATGCAACTCCCCAAGCTAAATTTCCAGAGATTAAAAAAACACTTGACTTGATACAAGTATTCTTTTTGTTCTCAATTGCTTAGTCCATTAAAGAGAAAGTTACAGTAACATGTGTTGTTAAAGTTTTCGCCCCTTACCCAATCCTGTGTCGCTCACCAGGCACCCCATTTGACCTCGTCTTCCTATCTCGTCCTTGTCGCATCCTCCCTTTTGGACAAATGACTAAGAGTAAATGTGCCCCTCCGGCTTTAGCGTTTTGGAGACAAAAATTCTCAAAGTGGAGGAATGTCCCCTCAGAAGACATTACTTTCTCTTGCACCCAGCCAAAAGAAAGGAACAATTAACTGAGATCCAATGCTTTTCCGAGTATAAGTCCTTTTTGTATCCAAGCCATCTTACATAAACAAAAAAATGTCAAAGAACATGGTGTCTTCCTCCCCTTAGACGACAACCCCTTCCCTTAGACCCAGCCAAAATTATTGAATATTGATAAAGGTTCTACATATATGACCACTTTAAAGCTTTACTACATTTCAATTCAAGACACATTGCATAAATGTCACTCTTCCCTTAAAACCTTATCCAATGTGGCAACCCTTCAAGGGCTGAAAAAATGAAGGATCAGCCCGATATCCATCTATTCCAGCTACACAACTGGACTTCTCCCTCCCACCCTTCCATGTATTTTGTCATGACCATGGCCCTGAAAGTACAGTACTTTCAGTGTGCTTTGAAGTTAGATACACGACTGCCGATCTTTCACGATAGAAGAGAGTGCGAGAGTATGGTGCTCTTGTTTTGGATGTTTCTTGGTGTAGCTCTATTCATCCTTTGTCAATATGTCTGAACTATAAAAGCGGTGTCGTATATGGGAACTAAAAATGGGGTTGTGTCCTTTTCATGTTGGATTGCCCCTTAAAAAGACACTAGATAGGCCCCTGAAAGTAGTGTTGGATAGATTATCGGTATTCACCATCGGTATTTGTCGATAATACCCATTTCATCCTGCATCGGTATCGTTAAAATTTACCTTATTTGCCGATATCACCCAAGCGATATCCCATATAGGCCTATCATAAAAAATGGTACACAATTTAAGTATTTTGAAATGCAATTTTACCTCATCAAGATAAAACGACATTTCATTGCTGTGCCCCGTCGTCGCCTGTAGACCTAATTCGTTGCAGAATCCTTTTTTAATTCCTAAATATTGGTATTGGATCGATTGGTTTCGGCCGATAATGAGACTGAAATATCGGTAATATCGGCTACTTGTAAGATCCCAATTGTATTGAACGTATAAGCACTACAACCACAAGTAACAATTACAATGGTTCAATGTGCAAAGGATGATTATAATGAATATCCAAAGATTGTAGATGTCCATGGATAATATCTAACTAGAAAAACTGTATTTTCTTGCAAATACATTTCATTGTAGTACGCGGAAACAGTGTCTCTGTTTTGTTACATTGACGACGGTGAAAGGAAAACCCCAACTTTCCCTCCAAAACTCAATGCCGTAATTTTTGGCGTT
This sequence comes from Holothuria glaberrima, assembly GCA_009936505.3. Taxonomy (NCBI): domain Eukaryota; kingdom Metazoa; phylum Echinodermata; class Holothuroidea; order Aspidochirotida; family Holothuriidae; genus Holothuria; species Holothuria glaberrima. The sequence continues at coordinate 16,761 of WURT03589167.1, forward strand.
TTAATACACTCAACATCCCGAATCATGCTCTCGAAAATCATTCCCGTAAAAATACTTTGTTGCTAAATCGAACAGGCATTCTTTTAAACTTTACGATAAATTCATCCGCTGATTACTTCGTTTGCGAATTTCAGGTTATGTATTCTTATTGTATTAATGAGAAAGCAAGCGCACATTCAACTAAAATTTCTTTCTGAAATGAAGACTTTCGGCATTTCATTAATCAGTAACATTTCACTCTACATTACAAGCTGTCTCTATTTATGAACGACGTCCTTCGTCGGGACTAATTTAGAATGTGTGCAAGAAAGCGGTGACGAATCATGGACAGGCTTAACATCAGCTGCCTGGACAGTGATAGTACCGATAGTAAAAACGGACCGAAACAGTGTGGAACTTCCAGTTTCAACGTTCAGTCATGTACGTAAGCCTGTCTGTCGTGTAACGCCAAGATTGTAGCGCTCACGCGCACTACAATAATTACGACTATTAACCTCGCTGGAATTATGACATCTCTTCACATGTGGACATTAAGTAGTGATTAATTTTACTGCTTTAAACTAAAGTGGGGATAAACTTGTTACACCCTGACACCCACCAATGCCGAAATAGGTCAATCACGCCATTGTTAACCACAAAAACAGATGGATCTTAATTACAGGGTAGATAAATTCTTTTATCGAAACTAAAGATAACATCCTGTCACACTGTAACATCAACAAAAACAATGTAATGCACAAAACAAGTGGCTAATATCCAAAGTCCCCTTCTCTGCCGTTCTAAGAACCACGTGGCCCCTGACACATGTAAATAAGTCAATTCTAGCAGCTATGACCCTGCTTTAATCAAGCTCAATTTAGGTTTTACAATTATAATAGTTAACCATACCCAAACACCATTGCATTAATAACATTTAACTTCAGACAGATAACGCAGAAATGATGTAGTAAATGGCAATGCAGTCAGCATTTAGCCTTGGAGAAAACTCACGGCATTAAGGTAGAACGCCCCCATTATGACTTAATATTAAAGCGTCATTTGTTCATCTTAACAAATAGCGTGATAAGAGACATTCGGATAACGTTTGAGATATGTTCCAAATATAATGAGCTCTTTTAACAATTTTATATGAAAGTGAACTACATACAGTATCTGTGGTGGCACAATGGGTCAACTGAAGCAATTTTGGAGAATTTATAGGCTTAGAGGCTGGTGGTCGTATATTAAGGTTTCTGTTGCAACTCCCTGGACTGAGTAAAAAGGCTCTGGGTAAAGGTACGAAAGCTTTGAGCTCCGCTAGCAAAAGTATTCATGGTCATGGTATGGTAAATTGAAATTGCTATGAATGGCCATCTTGTCAGCTGTTCTGTGAGGGGTAGCTTGTACCTAGTGTAAACTTCCACAAGGTTTTCGCGACCACCTCACTTTTTCAAACTAGATTGTAAATCAATGGAGGATGTATTGAGGGTTTGCTACCTTAAAGGGAGAAGGCAGTCCCCCAAGTGTATTTTCAAAATTTCCTAAATCTTACAGTATTTTCATAATACCCCGGTGTAAAATCATTGAATACTGAGGGTAAACCAAGGAGTTAGTCATAAATTTAGGAAATAAGTAACAAAAATGTTGCCACATGATTGATAGGAGCCATTCCTGAACAAGTGTACCGGGGTACACTACTTCAAATTAGTGGAACTGCATTTTCCCTTTAAATATCTCTTCACAGGAGACACAAGGGTCACGACGTGAGTTGAGCCAAGTGAAGAATTCTCTTTTCAAACAAACGCCATCTATATGGTACATCCTGCCTCCAACACACACGGCATATTTATTACTGTTCTCATACTAAGCTATATTTGCTTCACGTACTTTGGTTGATATTCTGGATGTTTCTGTTTTCGTAAGTTGCTTTTAAAATTAACTGCTTTGAAGAAGGTCACTCCGATGATAATATTTATTTAAAGTTAAGCTTATGTAAATATTGAGTTCTAATTTGGCCCTACACACGTCAGACCCATGTTGTATTATATTTCCTTGTTTTCTTATGGTTTCCTATAAGTTAGATAAATTAAATCTTATGTATGAGAGAGCCCAAAGAAATAAAAGAAAACATAAGTAGTTAACGACAGGTGTATTTCAGCAATTTTCCTTTTCAGTGTTTTAGGTCTCGAGGCCTAGCTGTGAGGCCAATTTTGAGGTTTTGGCCGTAGCCTAGGCCTCGCAGGCGATGCCGCGGCCTCAACCTTGGCTTCTTACCTCTGACCGGATTTTTTGGCCGAGGCCTCAAGGAGGCCAACTGTTCAATAGTCAGATAATGGGAAACAATTGCGCAAAGAATAGTTGCCTGTGTTAAATGTTCAAGAATATTTTTCAAGTAGTCGTTCGTGTTTTTGAGTTGATTTACAGCTGGGATTGCGTCAGAGGCGGACAGGGTTATAATTAGAAGGAGGACAGTGCGGCCACAGCCCACACCTGTCGGGGAAGTCAAGCACACGTCGGGGAAAGATGAAAATTCATTGAGGTGCAAGTATTGATATCATTGTACATAACGGTAACTTTCTTAACTGGATGGCAATTCTTTTTTCATATCCTATAAACAGACTGTTTTCTTTTACTGCCGACAGTTTCGTTAATACTCCAAGGCTACATCTCCAGGAACCCTATCATGTGCCTTGTCCACTTGGTTGAAATAAATAAGTAATCCCTCTCTTACAGCCTAAGACGTACAGTGTGTGTCTTTTCATGCTAGTTCTTCCATTCTGCTGTGTCGTTATTTCAACCTTTTCTTATATACCTGACACACGTCGTAGAGGAGGAACACTTTGAAGTGAGCACTTTATGCTTTGGGCGTCATTTCGCTCAATGTCGTGGTAACGGGTGTGTTATGCCAAAGGTTCTTACCACAGCTTCATTCACGAGTGGTCCTGTGGTCGGGTTCAGGCCCGTAAAAATCCTTAAATAGAAAACCCAATACATGGTATCAACTGCTCACAATTAGGGCATTCCATTTTTTCCTACACATGACTCTCAAACAGTAACAAGAAACGTATTTTGAAGTTCGTAGAACCCTCCCCTTAAACCACATCATCCCCAATACAGTTTTGAGAATACTGAACCAAGCTCCGAGAGCACCCGCCAAATTCGTAGATCCCTGCTACAACTGAGGTAGTAGCAGATTTGTTACATGACGATAGTAGTCTGCGGGAAAGTTTTGGTCTTTGCCCCCGCACAAAAACAGCCAGCTCCGCCCCTAGATACCATCCAACAGCACTGCACGGTCACGCAGATATTGGGTATTGATTGGTCAAATGTTGTAGTGACCACGAACTTACCACATTTGGGACTATGAGTGTTGTAAAAGGTTTTACTCCCATCCGTCGGGTAAGCTACCACATCCACATCGGGCAAATACTGGCACCTGCATTTCGGCTTTAGCATGGGAAAATTGTTAAAGATGGGCCACGGTTTTTGCATTGTAATGTACGGTAGGCTGCCCTCGGTCTCGGAGGGTGTGGCCTTGGACTCAGAATGTGCATTCTCCACTACAACACTGTTATTTTTTACCTTGTTCAAAAGTTACATGTCTGCGAAACAGCTATTGTAAGGAAGTAGGCCCATAGCAAAATACAGGATACTTAAATAGTCTATCATTTACCTAATATTTGCTTGTAAATTTCAATCTGATCTGCACCAGAGTTGGTTCTGATCTCATCGAAAGGATCATTTTAACTAAATTTCTTTAATCCATCGTGCGAGAATTGATAATATCAAACTCTTGACAATGTATTCAAAGCTCATAGGGAGTATCTCCATGTTTAGCGTAAAGTCAGGTAAATTACACCTTTTGCGCCAAGGCGCGCTGGGGCGTTAGCATATATATTAGACCCATGTTTTTGACATCCTTAACTGGACAACTAGAGGAGGAGCGTGTCAATGCGCTGAATTTGAAGCACACATAGATTGGGTGATCTGACTTATCTGATCCACTTACTCAGGCCTTCTCAGCTCCAACGAAAGCATTCTCATATTGCCAAGAGGATCGGTATGCGGGATGTATGCAGTTTTCCTGTATGAGTAAGCCTGTAGCTCTAATACTGGGGTTTCCAAACTGCCGTACGCGTACCACCCAGTGGTTTATTTGGACTTTCAGAGTACTCGATTTTTGCATTCTTTTTTTATTCTCCCTCACGCATCCCTTAACCGGCTGTACACTGACAGCTTTTTTGTTATCTGTCATTGTGCACCTATTCATCATAAATTCAATCAATTCATTCTTCCTCATGCATTTCTCAAGCTGCTGTACCCTGACAAATATTTGATGTCGATGTTAAGGCATAATTAAAGTAGACACTATTATAGTTGAATATTGGTTCAGTGGTACTCGGTGGAACCATGAAAATTTGAAATGGTACTCCAGTAGTTAAAGGTTGGGAACCCATGCTCTAACCGTTTGGGACTCGTATGGTCTCATGTCTCACGTCTTCTTCTGAAAACACCAAAAGTAAGAAAAAAATATACAAATGCGATATGTTTATGCGTTTGCGAATTTCGTGTACTGCCGGTAGAGGATGTCCCTTGTATATCAATCGTCTTCTTGACAACCAAAGAACCGCCGGTCTTCAAGCATGGTGAGCACACACTCACATGGTTACATCGAATTCGATCGCATAGTCATCTGTTAGGATCCTCGAATTCGGGGAACAGGTTATATATTACCCTGTCTATTCACTCTTGTTTCGCAGTTGTGGGTCATCCGTACTGTTCACAGTATATCGGTGTTCTGTGTTAGTGAGCTTAAGCTCGCCCTCTTCATGAAAGTTCTGTGCTCGTTACAGCATATTTTCTTCTTTTTCCCTTCGTCCTTTTCTTTACTATAGACTATTCTTTGTTTCTTTTTTGGTGGGGACATCATTCTTATTGTCATGTAGTATACCTAGTACACATTTCTTTGTGTCGAGGTGGACGCCATCTTGTTGTTTAGGAGTATACTTCCTTCCCTTTGTCCTAGATCCCCAGGTCCCATCCTGTTTCCTGTCACGTTTAATTCCAACGCCACATCTTGGTTCCACGTGGAAGCTGTATCACATATTTCCCTGGGTGTGGCCAATTTTACTTTCTGCAGCCTCCTTATTGGTCATACAATATTGCTGTATTAATTAATATTTATTTTTGGACTGCGTCACAACTTTTAACCAATCAGGGGACTGCATTTAGTTCCGGGATCTCGTAGACAGCTACGAGGCACAGGCAACTTGGAGACCCAAGCCGCGCAAGCTTGTCACCCATGCAGTAGACCTCATAGAAGAAGCATGTGGTCGTTTCTGTAAATATGTGATTTGTTTTGTAATATGGCCGGCCGGAATAATCCAGATAATTTTTGACCAATCATGTACATATCATTTGATGAAGACTTAATCACTCTGAGGAATAAATCAACAATGAACTGAGATCAGTTTTCTCCTCCGCTTTTTGGACTTGCTGTTTGGAGCTACACCCCAAGATCCCGTACCAAACCTTCGCTAAGGCGATTGGCCCAATTACGTAACATTATTACGCACTGGTTTTAATGAAATTTACAATAGGTAACCCCTACAGCCAGCATTCTACCCTTTAAACATCCAAATGCATGTGGCTGAAATGTGCATAAACCACGTTTTCGAAAGTAGTCGAAATGTTCGGACTGCAAACCATGTAAACTGTAGGTCAGGGTTCCCGAGGGTCAATTCTTATTACTGTACTATCCCTGCTAAACGTTTTGCTTTCATTCCATTTCTTGGCGCTATTTTTCCCATTCAGTAACAATCGAATCTAATGTTGGACTACAATAACATCTGGGTTCTGGCTTGTAGCCTAAATATGACTGTTATGTCACTGCATTCAGAAATAGCAAAGTTCAATTGATTTCTACGCATGGTGGGAACTGTTTGTATAAACAATGGGTTAACTTAGCGCTATAGCGCTCCTACCACAAGTGTTTTACTCCCAGTTCTCACGTTTCTTCTGTATGCGTACCGTAATTATTAAAGTCTGCTATTAGCTTTCACAAAGTTTCTGATTTTTTAAAGTGGATTTGTCACATAATATCCACCAACAACATGGCAGCTAAAGGAATGTTATCCTTATCAGCAATTCAGATTGTTTAATTTAAACTAACTTCTGATTGGTTCAACATCTGTTTTTTGACAAAAGTTTGACCAGCAACGCAACATCAAAGATTATCCCCATCAATACACTGCGCTTATATGTGGAATAGTCTTATTACTCTATTGTGACTCGTTTTATGTGTTGGATAAGGAATAATAACTTTGATGACAAAGACCTATTCGTAACAAAATTCGGATTTTCAAAGAAAGTCATTATTCCCTTGTGACGATTTCCCATACGAGCTACGGAGAATCCGTACTGGTTGGCAGCTCTGCCTGCTAGAATATCGTAGCTAATCGTGTAACAGAGATACACAGTCGGTGCAAAAACGATCGTTTAGTGGAGTTAGTGTCTTATATTGAAAAAAAATGTTAGGTAAAATGGCACCGTGTGTGCAAAGAAGGTTTTAAAAATTTGGCTGCGAGTAATAGCTGGTATGTGAAGCTTGGGCTTACCCAAATGGTTAAGTATACATATTATATCCAACATTTGGAAAAAAATTTAACTCGGGAAATTTTCGGAGATGATACAAATTTTGGTAGAAATCAGTTTGGTTTGATGAATGTATACATGTTGTTTTGCTGGTGTTAGATTTTGTCTGTAATGTTGCAGTCAGCGGTAGCCGCTGGTCATTTTGGCATTCCTAAACTATTTTGAACTGTGGCGATACTTTGGGTCAAACGAATGTCTACCAATCCTTTTAGACGTCTGAAGATTTGTTGTAAACACGGCACAACATCAACGTCCCGTGGTACAATATCAGGACTCGGCGTTTCAGCGACACTCTCAAACACTTGCTTGGATGACCGGATTACTCCCTAGACAACTTCAATCCGGACGGTTTTTCCGGGGAAAATCCCCCCGGGCACTTTCTACCTAATAATTCCCATCCCCGTAAAGCATGACTCGGACGCTTCCCACCATTAAAACTAATGTCTCATACAATTTCCCACAAGATGTATTTCCATTGCTCACAGTAAGAATTGTACAGGGATGGACTTTTTAAGGGAGGGAAGGGGGTAATCTAGAGGGAATTATCCGGGCTGCAAATTGTCCCGGTGAGAATCGTCCCGGGTGGAATTGTTCAGGTGGCCAAAATAATAATGAGGAAACTTACTCAAATTTGGGGTCAAGTGATGACGTAGTTTGCATCAGTTTGTCTCAATTTTGGTCATCATGTAACTCAAGAATTTGAGTAATTTGCCTTGTGACCTGGTTGTTTTAAAGTGTAAGTTTGTTTTCAAATCAAAATCTTTCATACCGCCATCTGAAGATCGTATTGAACCTTCAATGGGAAGGAACTTTACTAAACGTAATTAAAGACAGCTGGATCAATCTTCAAATTAACTGTAATGAAGTCGTTACGCTTCCTCGGCCAACCGCAGATGAATTGGAGATTTTTCGGAACATGAAAAACCACAATTTATTCAATCATCAAACTCAGCACTTAGTGATTGATGGATCACCTTACACAGTACTTAAAGTTTGATATTATTTTTTTATTATTATTATTATGATGTTTGTTATTATCATATCGACCGCATGGCGAGAAAATGTTTACACAGGCTGTAGTTACCATGCAAACAAGAAAACGGGAAAAGAGCCACGTACAACCACATATTATGTAAGTAGGTTATAATCTGAGTGGCAAGTTTAAGTTCCGTTTCAAGCATAATATTACGTATCTAATCTTTTCCCGTGTTTTAGGTTCATCATGATTATGACTATCGCTGTATAAAAAGATCAAAGTGCTGTGTTCATTTTTACACTGCTAAAAATATTGGGTAAAGGTTGCCCAACTTCTTGCCCAATATATTGGGCGTCTATATATAATATAATATATATACAATATATATATATATAAGAAATGATTAGGAAATATAACCCAATATTGGGCAGTAATATTGCCAAAAGCTTGGGAAACAGCACGTGAAACAGCTTTCGCATTCCTTGCTAAACTGGGTTTAGTAGTAATCTTTCTTTAACTATTGAGCAATTGTGTCGCTAAACTTCTGTGGAAACTTTTTCTACTCAGAGATGGACCATTTTATATTTTCTTAATTCTTACACAGTATTTGCTTAATTAAGAACAATACTGACCAACGTTGTCGGACGCATATTAAGAGAGACCGTCAGACGGTTAAAAGACAAAAAATGAACAGAAGACAAACAAATCTTTATAAAACACTTTATTCAGCGAGAGAAAACCATATTGGTAGCACCCACACGGAACTGAATGACTAATAAAACTTTACAAAAGTATCTTCAGTGTTAAAATATAAGAAAAGCAGAGGAAATAAGTACTGATTAGATCACACAAATGTTACGTAATAAATCGGATGATCACTTTAATATTGCTTGAATGAAGTTTAATTTTAGAAGTCAGGAAAATGCCTTAAACCAAATCTTCATGCGATGCATCTACTGATAATTATTCCCTCATTCACTTCAATAAAATGTTTGATTACGTTACTGTCTCTCTGTCACTGCTTAACACAGGCAACATAACCAACAGTGTATCTTACCAAAACAAGCAAATGTTAAAAAATAAAAGTATCATGCAAACTGACTGAGTCAGTAATGTTTAACACAAAAATGCCAGTATTTTCAAAACATGGCCGTGAAGAGCAAGACTGGTTCAAGCAAAGAATCATTGGAAATAAAAATTGTCTTTCTCGAAAATACTGCAAATACACAAAAGAGTAAGCTTCCCAACACCCAAAAGAGTATTTGTTTAACTCAACAGACTACATGTAATTTATCTGACTGAACTGCACTTCTACAGAAATATTCAGTTACACAAATACTTCTTCCTCAAAGTCAGTCTGCCATGTAGTTTGCTCTCAAGGATTCACTTGGAATTGTGTCAGTTCACATTTGACACCACGTGATCTAATTCACCTTGGTGGTCCTACAGGGTTTTTGAAAGCAGGGCTGAGTTAATACAGGTATAAGTTTATATAAGTACATTAAAAATTACACAAAACATAGAAAGACAAACGACTTTCAAACAGCTTTGAGAAATAAAAACGCATCATTTCTTTACTAGCCTATTTAAAAACACCCTTGCATGGGAAACAGTGGTCCAAAAATACTACTTTGCTTAAAAAAGATGGAAATTTAAAACAAAAATTTAAGACACAAACTCCAAAACTGTCTTTTTTAACTAAACCACTCGTGGGACAAACATTTTAAAACCCACAAGTCCATAAGGCCCTAAACAAAAACAAGGTTAGACAAAAATGAAAATCACTCAAATTCTCAAAAACGGCGTGCAAGGGGGTTCCAAAACTCGTTCCCCAATGACAATGCACACAAAGAACGCTTTGGATTGTTGGTAACACAGACAAAATGGCGGCGCCCATGACTAAGTTTTCTTCCAATCGGAAGAAAAGTACACCATCCCGAATGGGGGAATCTCTCGAAATGATGAGGCATAGTGTTTTATATAACATGAGTAAAAGTTGTTCAGAAGTCATTAGTTTGCTTTGAAAAGTAGTATGTTAGTTTGAAAGTGAAATGTGGGAAAACTTCAAAACTTAACTGAACACCTACACTTTGGGCACGTGTATAAAGTTCACAAGTTCATTGGAGGTTTTGTATTTAAGAAAGCCCTAAATATTATTGTCCTCTTTTGTGTCTTCAGCTTGCATTCAAAGACAATTTTCTCAAAAAAAACTGCCATGATTCAATACATTCAGTTGGTAGTTGATACTGAAATGTAGTGTAGCTTGTACAAAGTCTTAATTGCTTTGACAAGAGAGGTTGACAGCAGTGGACGTCTCTCAAACACAACAACCAAACCGACTGCACAATCAAGTGGTTAGAGCATCCGACTTGCAGCCGGCAGGTCGGTGGTTCGAATCCTGGCTGGGTCATACCAAAGACTTTAAAAATGGAACCTACTGCCGCAACTGGCAAAAATGCCGTTGCTGGCCCGACTTAAACCAACTGGCTACAAACTGAGCCGTAAAACCTCATCTAACTAACTAATTCAAATAGAACGAGACACTCCTTTGCCTTGCTGTGAGTGTCCCATATCATCACTGCAAAGAGCTGAGGTCTGCTGCTGGCATCGATGTTTTTGCTAAAGTCTCCCACATGAGTCATAGACTGTTGTCCAAGAAAGAAGACAAACATTCCATAAGCACATAAAACTTCTTTCACATGCACTCAAACACCTACATGAAACCCCAACAAATTAGGTAAATGATTGGTCATCTAGCATTTTTAGACTAAAAAGCACATCAATTGATTAATGAAGAAGCAAGAACAATAGAAGGTCCAGGCATATTTTTGTGTACAAATTTAATCATGCTACATTACAAGTAGTGGTACTTGCATCTGTTTTACATGGCAAGTTAATGAAGTTAAAAGACATCTCCTAGTAAAAATGTCTTCAAGTTTTTTCTCTTTCCACCTCGAAGCTATAGGTGGCAAAATTTTTTGAGAAACTCATTCACAATTTAACAAATACCTGCAGCAAAAGCTACTTTTTCTTACCACTAAACGGCTGTCCCCTTTATTCGTCGAGCAAGGCAGCTAGTACCAATGATATCCGAGTTACGTTTTCAACACTATCAGAAAACAAAATATGAAAAATGACTACTTACAGCCAGAAGGAAAGACTTACGTAAAACGTTGCAACTGATGTGTTCCTACAAGTAAGGTTATCAATTTACAAAATGACTTATTTCAAAGTTTGTAGTCAATAATAGTTGCACCAGCTAGTCTACTAAATTTAATTTAAAAATAATATCTGAATCCAAATCTTGACCATCTTGAAACCTTAAACTTCCGTCATTTTGAGAAACTACAGTTAGCAGCTTTCAACAAAATGCTATGAAAACATATATTCAAACTTAATTACTAAAAAGCCAATACTCATCTCCCAAAACTGTTTAAATTTTTCAGAAAATTTCTGTTGCGACTGAAACTTACTTTAAGCCCATCCTACAACTCACCAAATATTTCCAGCACAAGACTACGAAATTTAAGTGTAGGCCTTTATTTTCCCTGCAGCAAATCTTCCCCTAATTGAGACATGCAATCCTTGTAACATTACTGTTGTATTTGGATCTCTCACTGACATGCCTGTTATTAAGTGACATATAGGCCCATAGTAAAGTCTAATCTTTACTTTACATTGTTACATGGTTAGACACGTTATTAACTTATTAAGCCCACCTATGGTCGTTGTGCAATGCATCCGCGGTATTATTATTTTTAGCATACTACAGCCTACATACATATGTGACAATGTAACTTAAGGGCTTAATGTTAGGCTACAGTACCCATTTTTGACGTTTAGGCAATGGGTTACAGCTGATGTCCAACTTGATGATTTCAAAGACATTTATTATGTTGTTTAGATTTTTCATATTTACCTTCATTTGCCATTTATGTTTTGGCGTTATACACTTTTTCGTGACTCTCGAGATAAGATTTTGACGGCCTCAAGTGTTCGAGTGTCTGCATTTCGAGTTGGGTGATAGCAGTTTGTGCCGTTTTGTTGGACAATATGCAATTACTTAACGCATAGAGGATAAGATTATTTACGTGTATCGGATAATTTTTCCAAGAGCTAAAGAATTTTAGATCAACTTTTCTTTTAAAAATTTTTTTGCCCTACTGTTTTAGAGTCTAACAACCTTAAAAAGGTACCAAAAATGACTTTGTTGGGTACACTTTAGTCCCAATTATTGGTCAAAACTTTGACCATTTGTTGGTCAATCATCAGTGAATAACTGCTGGGCATTTCTTTCCCAAAAGCGTTGGGTGAACTTACTACCCAACAGTTGTTAAAATGTCATCAATTTATTAGGAAAAATATTAGCCAATTAATGGACAGTTTATCTTTCGCTGTTTATCGTGCCCTATACTGACCAGTGTTATATTTGTTCCTTTCTAGGTTTCTGTTATAGTTCTAACGAATCACTGGTAACCGGGGCCGGGAGAAGTCTGTGCATATATAGTGTGTTTTTTATAACTTGTTTACACTGTGAATTATTTTCCATGAAGATGACAATATGAAAATACGGTCGGTCGGAAAACAGCGTGCACTCACACTAAGAGGCACATTTTAGGTCATAGTAACCCACCTTAAATTCAAAGGCCCCAACATAATCCACTTGGCTTGTTATCTCCTTGACTCTCTGGCGAAGAGCCAAGGGGCTAAACCAAGCGTTTACTTCCGAAAGAGTTCTGTTCCCTTGAGGAGCTACATCCCCGAAAGGACACAAACTTAACTGACCAACCTCTCACCCCTCCAGCCTCAGACCTCTACTTCAAGGGTCTGTCATGCGTGGTCCCGTTTTTGACTGGCGGAAAAAACAGATACTACACATGATCTTACCCTTAAGGCCAACCTTGACCTTGGGAGATGTTGTGTAGCAAAGCACAATAGTTGCGACCAAAATGATCGCATTGGCAACCATTTTGTCAGTCCTTGCGACCACTGAATTTGATTCAGTCGCCAATGGCGAGTAATGTACTTTTGGTTGCCTGAAATGCTGAAAATAATTATTAGAGACTCAGTTCTCAGCTCTAAAACCTCTCGAATTGTCGGGTCACCGTAACTAAACATGTTCCTCGAATCCTCACGTGTCTTAATTCTTAGCAGTCCTTGTTTCTTTCGTGTCAAGCTCTTCCCATTTCACAGAATTACTCTCCTTTTGATATGCATACATCCCAACACACAAGCTAGATAAATGCATATGCCTACATGCTGGCGACTGTTTCAATGGTTTTAGTAGCCAATGAGCTGGGCGAGTGTTTTGGGAGATTGGCCAGTGGCCAGTGGCCAGTGCCCAGTCATCAGTTGTGTACAACTCTGATACACACACCTGTATATATATATATATATACACACCCTTTTGGACGTGACAGAGAATTCCCAAGATTCTGGAGCCTCATTGGACAAACTCAGTGAATGGTTTGCAGTAAATAAATTGTCCCTTAATGTCAAAAACTCCAACTATATGATTCATGGAACCCCTGAAAATAACGAATTTAATATGGCCCTGAAAATTCCAGGGGGACGCTCCAAGTGCCCCTTAAATCCGACGCATTGATCGTTAAATATTCCCAGCGAAATCAGAATCCAGGTAGTTCACAGTTATGTATCATTTTTATTCACTGTTTGCAGCTAAATCAGTGTCAGCCTCGAATTCTAAATACTAAAGGAATTACTCAATTTCTAAGACCCGGTAACTCATGTAAGATGGAAAATGTTAGTAACCACTAAATGAGGCAGATTGCTTAAAATCAAAGTACCATCACTACTAGAGGGAGAAGCCGAGAGGAGGGTGGATAAAACTAAAACACAAAGGAATTTTTCTGCTGAAGACTCCGTCCTCTCCAAATGTACGAGAGCATCAAGTTATCAAAGCTATACATTTGTCCTTTTGGCATAACATTGTTTGTAAATTACCATACCTCATATCTTGTCGATTACCAAACTAAAAACAAAATCTAAACTAGGCTACCACCTACCACCAACAAATCCAACTCAGAAGAAACAATTTTCAAAGTAGAAATTCTGAACATCCTGGATCATCAAAAGTCGGTCCATTAAACCAGTAAAATGAATAGTTTCTGAATTATGGTTTATTCCATAAGAAGACTGTACTGCGTACTGTGTACGTTCAACCAAGCTGTGGGTTTATAAGAATGCAAACAAACACAGCCGCAGGCCCGCAGCGATAATTGATGATTCATGGTAAAGTACAGTGACCTCCCCATTCGCTTCATCTAAATTTAAACCATCATGCGTTTATTTGAATGAAATACATATCATTGTTACCTGTAGGTAAGGTGGCAAAAACTTGTCTTCTTGTCCAGTTCTGACTTAGTCCTTTTTACATCAGTACTTTTTGTGTGTTTTCGCAGTGTGTGAACTTTTCTTACAATGAAATAGGCTACATGTACCTGCTTTAAGACAGGCAAAAATTAATAAAACAGTAAAAAAATAGAAAAAAAAAAAATAAAATGTATTAAAAAGCAGAGAATCAAATGATTATTGTGATCTGTTGATTTTCCGATATCGCAAATTGCCCTTTGCTCGTTAAAAGTTTTAGGTAGGCTGCACATTGATTGTCTTTAGTCATTGGGATCAACAGTAGATCAACCGTTGTTGGCGGCTGACTCCTATGAGTTCCATCATATCTTCTTTGTCTGCGCGATGAAATCGCTGAACCTGCTATCTCTGTGACTAGCTTACCATACCGTTTGAAAAAAGAAAACTAAGCGATTGTGGATGAAATTCCTGACCTTCCCAAAAAGCTACGTGGGCTACCAAAAGCTTACCTGGGTTGTGCTTGGATGGGGTTTGGACTACCAAGCTGCATAACTTGAATGGAACTACCGAAGACACTGAAAAGATTAACTGCTTAGGACGCCCAAATTTTGAGCTTTCCGTTGAAGAATTTGTCCTCCTTAAAAGTAACAATAAAAACCATCGGTGTTGTGTGTTAAATAAGGCTCTGCTTGAAAAGGTTTTAGGAAAATATTTATAAAATTGAAGTTTGAAATTGACATAGTTTGATAACTAACATCAGGGTCGTGTTGATTGACTGACAACAAATATTCTCTCTCCACTATTTGAGGGATGGGGATAGCTTAATGTCATAGAAATTCCTTGATGGCTCTCCTCTCAGTTGGCGCCCCGGGTGGCATGTGTCCTGTCTGGCCAACCCTTGCTAAAATCCTGTTTGCATCTTCCTAATCCAAATTCCAATTGTTGTCTCTGCAGTTCAAATCATAAAAATGTGTATTTTACATTCAAGGGCCCAAGAATAATTAAACTAACCCCACATATTTTTGTGTATAGCATTCCTTAAAAAATATGTCAGGTAAACATAACTGAATCGCTTTTCAAGAATTTACAGTGACTGCAGTGACAGCTTTCATAATCGCTGTTATGTCGGTCACTTTCCAGAAGAACTCCTGCGATAGGCAAAGCCGTCGTCTCCTTGATCGGAGCCCAAGGTTAAACAAACAATGTGTCTTCTCTAACACATCAGGCGTGTAATATTGCTAAAAAAGGTGGCGCACTAGTTGATGTTTACCAACACCTAGCATTGTGTTTGATCATGTTGTGTTACCGAATATAGCTGCGAGGGATGTAGTTCCGTGTTTGATTAATATATTCATTGCCGTGCCGCTGACCGTAGATCTATCTTCAGTTGAAGTGCCCCAAGGTTTGAAAGAGATAAAGAAAAACACTTGTTGCACACTTCCAATATGGAATGTTATGGTTGCAACGAATGAGTAGTGTTTACAAACAGGGTCTTCGCTGCTGTTGAATTGTTGCCGAGGTTTGGCATTCTGGGATTAGCATGCCCTTACTTTCATCTTCCCTTACCCTATAGGGACATGCTTCATCTGTTCCTTTTAAAATATTTAGAGTTTTCAGGACTAAGTCAGCAGTAAGGTATTACTAGACTAAATTGTCAGGTAGAAAATTGCAAGGAACAGCCTGATAATGTACGATGACACTGTGAGGTGGCACCATCTTGCATAAAACAAAGTGACCTTCAGGGACGGATTAGGGAGTTGCTTACCCAAGTTGACAACTCCCTGGACGGATTAAAGGCATTTTCCAGTGGTATTTCACAAGGGTCTTGTGTGGAAGAAAACACTTTTCCAATTCGTGCCCTCCAAACCCCGTAGCGATACTCTTTTCCTAACTCAAGATATCTCATATTAAAGAGTGCTTATTTTTCTCTAAAAAGACCTCCAGCTCTCCTCAAGGTCACAGATTGTTATGTTAAGTGAGCACATTGCCTCAGATTCCTTTTGTTTTTCTTTATAATTGAATGTCCTGTTTGTCCTTGAAATTTGATACTGTTGGAATGTTTGAATATGTTTCCATGTAGACTTAGCACAAGTCTACAATATATGTAGGGCATAAAAAACAAAGTTGCTAATATTCCCCACAGTGGCATTAATATCATAAAGAAAATTCAATTCTATGTCAAATTATGTGCCGCGATGACATCACAAATTTCCCATAATGCCCTTCGCCTTGAGAAAAATTGCATTTCTTTGAAAATTTATATCTTCCAAAAGCTGAAAGCTATTGAGATGCAGTTTTCACCTCCTAAAAGAGAAAAATTTTCGGCATTTTGGAACTTACTGAATTTTGTCTCTGGAAATTCCCTTTAAACAATAGCTTATGTAGAGCATGAATATATCCTACCAGCTGCCAGCTGTCAGCTCCCTGATGTAACCTTTCAAAATTGAAATCGTAAAACAAACGTGACACAAAGCGCAGTGAGATCAGGCATGGCGCCAGGTGGGTGAAGGAGGCATGGCCCCATTCAGGATTTTTTTCAATTGTGAAAGGAAGCATTAGATTGAAGGGAAAGATAAAGTATGTAGTACCTGATGTCATCGTGCCAACAAGTCTCCCCTATGGGTACCATTAGCTCTAAACGAAGGCGGATTCTTCAACAAACAAAACGAATTTTCAGTTTCCGTCAATAAAATTCTGAAATTTTAAAAATCGTCGTCAATATGACTAAATTTTCCTTAACCAAAACTAAAGTTTCTAATGACTAACCAACATTTTCGGCTGGCTTCGCTTGCAGAAATACTTTGCTTTCAGTACCCTCGGCAACCCGTCGCATTTGTCGGAGATTCCCCCCCCCCCTGTCGGCATAGCTTGCCCCTGTCGGGATAGCTTGGCCCTGCCCCTGGTAGAGATGATCGATTTTCTGCTCCGCTTAACCTTGAAAGTACAGTTCGAGGAAACCCGAATGTGAGACATTTACAACAGGAATTGTAAGGTTGGTGTGGTCTCGTTTCTCCGAGGATCGTTAATATCAAGGCCACTTATAGGGAAATTTATTACGTAAAAGCTCCATGACTCAACCTACCAACCTGGTTATGCTCACAGCTGACTGTTAAACTGGTTTTGCGACAGCACACATTCTAACCCCAAAGCCCAAAGGCTTAGTGATTCCTTGATGAAAAAAAAAAGATTTATCACACTGACTCGTCTCAGCCCTCAAATTATCATTTCTTGACTTTTTCATTTTTTACGATGCTTTCACATCTTGACCTCTGCTGACCTCATATGACATTTGAACCCTACCAAAAAGAGAATAACAAAAAATGAAGAAGAAAGAAAATGTCCTAGGAAGGAAACGTACCCGGAGCCGTTTGCGTGAGAAACCGAGCTCTGAACCATTACTCCATTAAAGAACTCGTTCAGCATATAGTATTTCTAATCATCTTATAGTTACAGCATCCTTTACACGTGTTTATAATCATTTAATTCAAAGAAGAATTATTACTGTAATAGTTTTATGCTTGTGAAAAAATAAATGTTTTTCTCTATAATTTTATCTTTGGAATGGTAAGAAGTTCAACCTTAACTCTTTGTTTGTAACCAAACGCCGTACAAATTTTGGAGGTACCGTTCACTGTCTATTTCACTTCCGGTAACCTCAGATAACCTTTGACCATTTCCAAAATCAAAAGGCTTTATCTTTTTAATATAATGCACCCACATGCCAAGGGTGAAAAATCCATGCCTCCCACATAGAGATATCGTGTGAACAAGGTTTTAGGTTTTCTGACCTCTGGTGACCTCACATGACCTTTGACCTTCGTCAAAAACAATAGGGATCTTTCTTTTAATATAATAATTCTAGATACCAGGTATGAGAATTATCCAGCATTGCTATCTTCAGATATCGTGTTTACAAGTCAAGCGTAACAAACACACATGCATACACACACGTACACACACATTCGCCCTCGTAATTCCAAAGATTCCTTTTGCCTTCGGCAAGGAACAAAAATTGCACGTAGGCCTATATCAGGAGTTCAAAATATTGACTGGCGGGTAGCATCTTTCGAGGTCGGAAAATTTTGGGGTGTGAAATATATGCAAAAATGTGGACATTAGAATAAAACATTTATTTTTGTCTTCAAATTACACTGGATGTCCATTAAAAGTGACTACCAATACAACAAAACTGACCTACCACTATCGGCATATCTTTTTTATATATTAACCTAGGCCTTTAACCTATACTTTGATGAGAGAGAGAGTGTGTGTTCGTGCGTGCGTGTGGGTGTGTGTTGATTTTAATACAGTATCATATTTTCTGAGCGGAGCTCCACCATCAGTTGGAGCGTAGGGCAGCAACAATGTTTTCGCCAAATGTCTCTCACAGTTGCCGGAAATGGCACTAACCAGGCCTTGAATCTTCTATCTAATGGTATTAATCTTAAAATTACATGCTTCAGGTTCTAATCTGGCCCGTATAAAGACTGGGTGATTTGATCATGACGCAACTGGCATGTGGGTGGGGAGGGTGCATGCAGTAAGGGGTTGCAAACAGCTGTGAATCAATGATACCTCTCACGCTGTACTACAGTAAGCAATAGTAAGACCGCCAATCATGCCCCGAAATTGCATCTTAAGTTTTTTACAATTCAGAAAGTTATGCTTTGACTGAAAACTTTTCGATCAAGATTGATGGCGATTGTTAAAGCACTTCTTCATCAAACCATACTCTTCGAGCCAAATTTCCTTCTTGGGGTGATATGGATTGCCTCGAGGCAGAATGTGAGCCCACTGCCCTGTTTTAAAGAACATTGGGCCCAAACGATGAGCCACGGTGAGAGCATCATCTATACCAGCAATATATGTATATATATATATATATATATATATTTATATATATTGGTTGTGCATCGTATTTACACAACTTGCGGACTGTATAACACATTAACGATGAGGATCATGTTTCAAGCTTAATGCTTGTATTTGACAGGAGAGATAGGCTAACCCATCGGTTCGACCAGTGATTTTCTATCATCGTATGACAAAAATGTCTTTTTTGTAATTAATGTGCATTTCGATTAGCCACGTCGATCGTTCCTTTTTTGATCCCTTACCGAAGGTAGACCTGTGAGGAATGTGGGCAATGGAGCTGGCAATTGTTTTTATGTTTGTGAGTGTGTATGTGTGTTTGTTACGCTGGTTGTAAACACGATCTCCTCAAAACAGCAATGATAGATACTTCTCATACTTGACACATAGAATTATCATAATGAGAGGAAGATCCTATTGTTTTGTGGTGTAAGTCAAACGTTTGTAAGATCACTAGAGCTCGAAAACCGAAAACCTTGTAAACATGATATCTCTAGGTTAAATACATGGATGTTTTTGCATACTTGCCATGTTGATGCGTTATAGTGGGAAAATGATTCCTATTGATTTTGGAAAATGTCAAAGCTTATCTGGCGTAAAGGGAGGCGAAAGTACGACATTCTTAAAACCTGCTTGTAAACAAGATATCTCAAGATAGCAATAATGGACAATCTTCATATTTGTTACATAACTTTATCATATTGAGAAGAAGAACCAGTGGACAATGTGAGGTCATCGGAAGTAAAAAACCGAGATTATTGAAAGTTCACGGTATCTCAAGATAGAAATGATGGATCATTTTCTTACTTGGTATATAGATGTGTTACTTTAAGGGAGAGGGACCTTATGGGCCTGTTGGAGATCGCAGGTCATATGGGGTCATCACAGGTGAAACTACGAAAGCCGTGTAAACTAAAGACACTGTGGGTGGTACCTCCAAATTTTTGTTTGCGTTCCTTGACCAACGAAAAGTTAGGGCTGAAGCTTTCTACCATTGTAAACATAAAGTGATAGAGAACAACTGTTGTTTTTTTACAAGCATAACTGTTACTGTAATAATTTATATTTGAGTTACTAATTATGAACACGTGTAAAGGATGCCGTGCCTATAGCATGATTAAAATACTTTATGTTTAACGGAGTTCTCGATGGCATAGTTCAGGGGTGAGGTATCTTTTCCCTCAGACGGGCCGTTTTGATAGTCATAATCCACTCGCGGGCAGCAGACAGCGAGGGTACTATAAACTTTCCCCAAAGGACGGGGCCAAAGGGCCTTAGACAGGCTATGAGTGGGGTTCAAGGGAAACCGGTAACAAAACTTCGGCGAAGCCCCCAGAACCTATGTAGTCTATAGAAGTTTGTAGGCAATAAAATGTCCATCTACTTTCTTGAATTGACATTAAATGTGGAAGGCTACACAGATCAGAATATCTGACTATAATGATTATTTGTTTTTTATGTATCGAAAAATAATGAATGAGCAAATTGTGAAAATTGCGCGCAGGGCGCCGCGAAAACATGCATATTTTGGAACCAGTTTCCTTTTTGTCTTCACTTTACATTTTAAAATCATGCACTTTTAACGTTTAATTCGTTTTGAGAAAGAACAGTCCTAACCCTAGAATCTACGGCCATACATTACAGTGCCCACTGCGTAACGTACGGTAATAGATAAACCTATACACTTGATACTGCAGTTCTATTCATTGCTTCGTAACCTCCCACGCACAACTCCCATTACCACCATACGTACAAGAATCCTACACCAGGCTTTTGTCTTACGAAACGGTGAATATGTTGGATTGTGCATACTGTTTTAGAGATATGTTAGAAGTGTTTGCATAAGTTCTACGTCTACTTGTGGTACAAGCAGGATAAACGGCGAGCATCGTGAGCTAAAACATTATTATCAATTACTTTTCAATTGATTCTTAATATATATATATTTATGAATTGCCTCGCGGGGTCGGATAAAATGGTCTCGGGGGCCGCATACCGTCCGCAGGCCGGAGGTTCCCCAAACCTGGCGTAGTGGACTTACGCCCAGTTCCTCACACAGACGGCCCGGGATCGAATCCCTTCTGAAACATATTCTTCTTTTTCCTTTTTTTTGTATTCAAATTGTGAAAACATCGTTAAAACTGATGTAGTCAAGAAGTATAAAATTGAGAAATGAACTTTACTGTAACAAAACACCACATTTCGGCTTGGAGTCACTAAGTCTTTGTGTTTTCTGTTTAATGAATCATGAACTATACAATATTTCGAATTGTACATAGTCATATATTCCTTATATAAAAACAAATAAAGCCCCTAACTTATTCAACCTACGACGTTACAGGGCCGTCGGAACCAGGGGTAGGCTGGGGGCTGCAGCCCCCAATAATTTTGCCCTGCATAGTTTTTTAATGCAATGAAACCTTCCAAAAAGTGAAAAAAGAATTAAAAGCAAATGAATGAATATCATTCCAAAAATTCTATTACCTATCCCATGGTGTACGCGGTGGGGGGGGGATTGGGCCATGCTCCCCCTCACGCCATTTTATCTAGTTCCTAAAATACGTAAGTTTTGTAACACAAATTTTACTTCAAAAGGTAGCATATGTGGCACCATATTGCATGTAAGGACACCGATTTTTTTTTTAATTTTCAAAGGGGAGGGGGTGTCTCCCCCATGTCCCCTCATTGCTGCCATTTTTTCCTTTTAGTTTCTAATACACGTAAGGGGACACCCCTCACCTTAGACCCCTCCCTCAGGCAGGCGATTACTCAACGTACTGCTTGCCGCCTTGAGAGAAATCCTTGGTACGTCACTGCAACTATCATTCTATCTATCCGTTGACCGGCGAAAAGCGAAACAGAAATCAATTCTGTGGATCAGACAACCATCGAACTTGGCAGTGGAAATGGGCGCTTCGCATAATCCTACTTCATGCGTGCAGAAGTAATACGGTCAGACTACTCCCTGGCAATAGTTAAGAGCTAAACCTGAGTTAGGGGCCAGAACTCGACTTAGGGGCCAGAACTCTAGCTTGTCATAAATCTATGTTGAAATCTCAAATGTGCACATCAGAAAAGCTGCGCACGTTGCTTTAATGTATAACGGCAGAGGGGATGAGCCCCCTTCGATAATCGCCTGAGGCGGCAGCCTCCTAAAACATCACTCGAATTAAGCAAGAAAGCAGTAAACTTATACCCTTGCTTGCCACTCCTTTTCTTTAAACCATGCACTCGTTACCCCAAAGTATATTTTTAGTGTGAAGTTCAAACTTCACAGTTGGTGACTCTCTTTTGATTGACAGCAAAGTTTGAAAATTCAAAAGAAGCACAGTAGCTCACATTCCACGCAAAGCGGGGAGAGTGATTGGATTACACATTATAGCCTCGTATGCTCACTAGGACATGAACTTGAAGCTTGATAATAGATTTGTATCTGCAAAATACATGAGCTTTATACAGTTATGGGAGGAGCTACAAGTTGCCTATTTGGGACAATTGGAACCATCTGGGATGACCAGAATTGCCCTTCAATAGTATAATACTGCACTTTCACTTGTTTTACATTTTTCGGCTCTCAGATTTACGATTAAAACAAATGACGTATATTTCCATAATTCAGTCAACAAGGGAAAAAATCGTTTATGAAAGTATTTGAAAATAGCTACTCAATGTTGTACGACGTACTAAATTTGACTTTCTGCGTCATTTTTTGGAAATCTTAACGGTCAATGCATGATGAAGTCGAGGAATTTTCCGGTGCTTTAGCAAAAGAAACTGATTATTCATATGACTAATAGTTCCACAGTCTATAAATAATTCCCTGCCGTCTAAAACACATTCGATTACGCTGGGGAAACATTTTTTTCGAAATAACAATAAATGCGGGATTTCGTTAACAATTTTATCAAAGTGTCTCCTAAATATGTAGGAGATATTTGGTCTCCTAAATTTAGTAGACAGTCTAAGCCAGAGGTGGGGAACTTCCGGCTCGCGAGACCATTTTATCCGGCCCGGGAGGCAATTCATCGATGTAAATTCAGATTACTTAAAAGGTAAATCTTTTAACCCACGGTTCGGCCACCTTTTATTCTATTATTACACCTTTTAAGCAATCTGAATTAACATTTATGAATTACCTCGGGGGCCGGATAAAAATGTATGGCGGGCCACACCCCTGACTTAAAGGTAACTGATAATAATATTTTAACCCACGGTGCTCATCGTTTATTTTGCTTATACCACTTTTCGCAAATTTCACGTACAGTAAAACGGCTGCCAGTACATTACTACAACAATGGAAGTACTACGTCGTACTTCCATGCTAAAACCCTCGCTTATACTCTATGCATGGAAGAACTACCTCGGAGTACTTCCATTCTCAATGTAACATCCTCACCGTTTTATCATGGAAGGACTACCTCGAAGGTAGCACTTCCATGGTTTTATAAGGCACAAACCAGGAGCAGAATCCTTGTACTTCTGGTGGTATCGGAAGTTTTGGTGGGAAGACTACACAGAAATGGACAAAAGAACACTACCACATGTAAAGGCGTATCTATTACTCTGAGTACAAAACTCTATGGGCACTGTATTTACAGATTTATTCCGGTAGATACAAGGGGTCAGAACCGCCCCTTCGAATAGTGAATGAAACGTTAAAAAGTGGAATAAAATTGGTTTTTGTTGGCGCGCTTCGCGCGCACTTTTCATATGTGCTCATTCATTACTACTTTATACATTACTAAAAGTCAAATGGACATAGTGTGTTAATTCTTGTCTGTGTAGCCTTTCGGATTCAGTTTCATTTAAAGAAAGTAGATGAACATTGTATTGTCTACAAATTTGTACAAACTCCAGAACCAATAGAGGCTTCTCCCCACCAGGGCCTGTTTATTTCCCATTGACCAGCACCCGAGTCATGAGAAATGCTTGTTTCGCCCTCACTGTCTGTGGCTTGCGAACGGGGCAGGACTATCAAAACGGCCAAGGCCGTCGCGACCGGGGGTGTGGGGTGTCTCACCCCCCCCCCCCAAGTTCGTCAGAGCGACGATAGTCGGAAAATCTGAAATACCAGTTGGAAT
>WURT03589168.1:4627-20642 GCA_009936505.3 Holothuria glaberrima
CACCGTATTTTTTTTCAATCATATATATATATGGCCTCATACAAAATAAACTTAGTCCAGGAAATGCACGGTGGCTCTGTCCTGGAGGTATACTGGCTAGACAAGTGCTTCTTGTTTAAATTGGAGGAAGGGCTAAAAGTGATATTAGGGAGCCTTTATCTGTAACCAGACGCACAACAAGGATTATTTTCCTAGCAAGTGGTTCAGACAATACTTACCCAATAAGGCCAGCGGCCCAGTTGGACCTCTTTCTATGGTATACACACCCAGGGACCTTGAACGGCCTTGACTGCCCTTTTGCAAGACCGGGGGAGAGCCCACGAAAGGTGATTTTTCGCATTATTTTTTCACACTTGAACCAAGGGGACTGAAAACCTCAACCCCCTTTTGGTACGAGCCTTATTGAAACAATGTTTATGACTTGCTAAAACATCTTTAAAATAAGAATTGCTGTCAAGGTAACCGATTCCAATTTTGAGGTGCACCTGAGCAAGGTGGATTCGGTTCATATGTCTAATCAACCACCAATATTGCCTCATTCAAGCTGTTGACATCATAATGTGACGTAATCTGTGGTGTAAATTCGCAATATGTTACTTGAAAACAAGCTCTTGTTATTCACTTGATGTCCTGCTGATGTTTGCATGTGAGTTTATCTTGCCCAGACCCGACGAACAATTAAGACCTACATATTATATCAGGGTGCCGTTATGGTAAATTGGCGGTTCGGAGCAAGCAGGGGTGAAGGATTCTCTCGCTGTAAATATTTCCAGATTTGTAGATTTTCGGCGCAGGGGATCAATTTGGCTACATTGGCTGTGATTCATTTTTTCCATGTAGAGTTCAGACTACGGTGTGTTGTTTCTAGAGTAATGACATAATGCGATTTGTGGTCTGTTAGGCTATTCATGGTAATACATTCATGGTTTGGCCAGTCATTATTTGTGAAACCCGCGCTTTTTTTTTCATTTAAAGCCAAGGACAAGTGAAGAAACACTTTTCACAAGTTGTTGTTGCAATGTGTTTTTGAATTGTTGTTTGCGCAACTGGAGGTGATGAGTGTAAATATATATATATATATATGTGTGTGTGTGTGTGTGTGTATATATAAATATCAAGCGAGGCACTACCTCCCATTAGATCTTGTGGTATCTGTCATTTTTTTATCATTATTTGATAAAGTAGGATACGTCTAATTACTAGTTAACAATAACCAAGGGGTAAAGCTGGTTCGCGAAAGGTATTAAACTTATTAAATCACACAAAATCTTTCCTTGTTGAAAACTTATCAAAAAGGTTAAGAGGCCACTGAATAGAGGGTCCGTGTTGATTTCGATGAAAACCTGTATAGTAATGTTTTCTTTCTAAATCAGGACCATGTTTTGATCTTTGACGTGACATATTGATAGTTTTGGGTAATATGAGATGGTGACGTTTTAAAAAAGAAACAGTTGTTCTTGGTCTTATGACCGTAGGGAAAAGATGTACCTTTAAATTAAGCCCGTAGCCAAGGGGAGCATGCGGCGAAGTCCCCTGGAAAAATGCTTCCCAGACAATTTAAAGTAACATTACATTAACGTATTTTGACACATTTCATTCCCTCCGAAGAAATGCCCCCTGGGAGCCATCTAGCCGCTTCAGTACCTTGTCTAGCTACGGTCCTGCTTTAACTTCGTCAGGTCATGGAGCTCCAATGAATCCATTGACAGGTTATGGTGATCACCACAACTTTGACTGCCATCAATTCTTATAATTGGATCCTAGAGCTTAGCGTAGACCTTTACATCTTCACAAAGTCTGTTTTTACGGCTTTCGCCATTCGAGTGAAGAAATAACAAAATTTCAAGTCAATTCCATCGAGACGTAGCTACAAGTCTGCACCCCAAACCTCTTCAGTTAAGAGTTAATAAAACAATACTAAAAACATATTGAGGTATGTCTCCCACATCTGAGCCCGTAGCAAAGGAGCCAGAGGGAGGGCTTGCCTAGCGATTTTTTTGCCCTCTAGAGTATCAAAAATGATCATTGGCTTAATGCATTTGAGTATATCTCGCCCTGTGAACTTTTTCTCTCCCTCTAGAAGTTATCCCAGCCCCCTACAGCACCCAGTATAGCCACGGCCTAGACACATTTCTATTGAACAATTGGTGACTCCCTTGCATTATCATGAATTAAAACAATAGCATAGTTCTGATTGGTCAATAATGACTTGTGTAGATCACTCAGTAGTGTACAGTACCCGTTGCCTATTAGACAGCTGGCACGCAGTAATGTGTAGATAACGCCTATAGCAGTTTAAACTCAGTAATGGCCATGTTGTCAGGAAAGTGCACTAGAAAGGTGTTTTCCTTTTGAAGTAAAGTATGACCTAGAACTCAACTTTCTGGGTAGAACAGTTTACTGCCTCATTCGAGAGGTATTTGCTGCCATTTAATGGTACTACAGGGAGCTCGCACCAAAGGTCAAAAGGATAAATTCAGTGGACGCGCTAGTCGTTCTAGAGGCCACTGCGCCATGCACCACCTTGCTTTATTACATGACCTAGCGTCCGCGTGTTTGTTTTTTCTCCAGATCGTAGTTGTCCATGGATTAGTTGACGATTTCAAGCCATAGCGAACTATATCAAAAGTTAGCTTGAACTATTCCTGATGACATTGAATAAGGATTTTATTGCTGTCATTTCCTTTTATTAAATAGTTTCTGGTACAGTGAACATTCATAGTTACGAAATAAATCTATTGACCTGAAACGTGGACAAACAGATCTGAGTACAATAATACAGTACTTTACACCTTAAACTGTTCACAAATCAAAATCGTCCGTTGGATTTTTTTCCATCCTTGCTATTCTGACTGGTAAGTATAATTTTCTTCGTCTTTTTTCGTTTCCTTTATACGTTCTTTCGAAGGTTTATTTAACCATTTTCACCAACTACGTTTTATCACTACGCAGTTTATAAACTAGACTCTTTTATCACTATACACTTTCTCACTACACTTGTTCTTACCAGGGAGTTGTCAGGGAAGAAGATCCAAAGCTCATATCCCTCAGACAATATGTGCTCGAAAATACTTTAATCCCTTTTTAAGGTTACAAACTTTGATTGACAGGTTCCTTTATTCCCATTCTTTAGCCTTTGCTGACTTACACTTTTTAATGATGATCTGCTCCTTTCAAAAACAGGTAATCCAGAAACAAAGGTCATTGTTAACACTTTACTTTGAAGTGCAGCAACTTTGCCGACAATATCTATAGCTTCAGGAGTTTAACTACCGTAACTTCCTTGTGTTTCTATTATCTTGATGGGTCTACTTGACACATTGTTCAAGCCTACAAAAATAATAACAATTTTTACAACTTTCCGCATTGGCAGCAAGCATTGTCAACAAAGGAGGTTATAAAAAGTTCTTGGTTGAAGATAGTTGAAATGTTTTTAACGACAAATGACGAAAATTTAAATATTTCCTTGGCGACTGGCAATGTAGGCTAATGCCAATTGGTGAAATCATCATGATGAGTCTTTGAGATGTAGCAGACGGCACAAACCATTTTCTTTAGTACCAAATCTCTTTTGCGTCTTAAAGAGGTTTTAAGAGCAAGGCAATAAGCAGCTGTCGGCATCCACCTAGTCACAAAAAATATAAATATTGGATCCCCTTCCCTGACACTTCCCTATTCTCAATGTACTGCCTTGCATACTAGAAGTCCCCGGATCAAATCTCGGTGAAACCACTTGGAAATTTTCTGGGGACTAAAATTAATTGTTCAGCATGTCTGTTCACAGTGATACTACATGTCTAAACTTACAAGAATATGGCCTCACTAATGCATTTCTTGGGATTGGACTTTGTCCTAGAGAGGAAAACACAGCACTGTATGAACCAGCAATACTCGGTGAGTTTTGGAGATTGGCCGTCACTCGAAGAAAACAGCCAACTTCAGCATCCCTATCGCCATTCTGAATAACTCCACTCTGAGTGTTTATGTGTGGAGGGCATAGATGTAAGTATACTCCCCTGGACAAATCAAAGGGGGATTAATGATGGTGAAGAATCCTTGCTGAGGTATCTGGAAAGAACCCTCAACTACTTGTTGTTCCTGAAAAAAAACACTGTTTTGCAGTTGAAACTTATTTTTGTATAACTTTTTCAAGGAAGGTGATTTGTGTTGATCATGGGTGGGGGGGGGGGGGAGACGTGGATCGAAATCTCCAAATGATCCATGAATCCATAAATACATCCATGTGTATATACCAACAATGTATACGTACATGGATACATGAACCTATATGTATACGTATACATATATGTAAATGTACATGTAAATGTACATGTAAGACTGGTAATGAAACGTGCTCTATAGTCGAGTCGAAGAGGCAAAAATCTTCTTTTTTTCTAGTCGGAAGTAGCATTGGGTGTGCGTTCAGAGGTCAGTAACAACCAAAATTTTACCATGAACTTTTATATCCAACAGCCTCTTGATTTGAGCAGGGAGCTGTCTCTCACAGCCAGGCGCGTAGCCGTAGGAGATTGAGTAAAGGCACAGTAGTTTACCTGGTTTACCAGGGTCTTATGGTAGGTAAGTGGGGGGTAGCATGTGTAATTGGAAGTAAGGATCGGGGGTGGGAAATATAGATTTACGTCCCTAACCAAATTATTGAGGAAATGTAAAAGTGTGTCCACGACTGTTTTATTGATCACCGAAGTGAACAGTGTGAGAGCGAAGGTCCCAACAAATATTCAAATATATCAGCAATTATTATGATTTTGCCCAACTTTTTTATATTCAGCCCCTCAACAAAATCATTGGTGGGGACTTTGCCTATCACACTCACATTGTAAGCAAATGGTATGGTCGTTGACCAAATATTGAGGGGGACGAAATATGGTCCGTCCCCAATGAAATTACTGGGGACCATCTCACCCATTCCCCCTAGGGTAGCCGTCCTTGGACGTTTTGGAGGACATATCATTGCTATTTAGTTAGCTAGTTTCTGGTTAATCATCAACCTTCCATTTTCTGCTGTAATTCTAACAGTCCAATGGAATGCAAGAGTAGGTTAAATTTGACTTGGTCGATTTAATTACTGGAGTATAGCAACCATTCGTCATGATTTCAAGAAAGTACTTCAACCCTACACGTCAAAGACTCTAAACAATACTGTATGCGTGGTATTTATGTGGAAAGTACAAAGTAGTTGCAAAATTGTGTCCCATTATAACTGCTGCCATTGTGCTTGGTGCTCAGCATAAGCAATGGAGTTGGGAAAACAAGCCAGTGACCCACAACTGGAAAAAAGTCCGTGACCGGCCCGACTTTAACCAATTGGTTAGAAACTGAACCGTAAAACCTCATCTAACTAACTAACCCATTATAACTGCTCACTGATTTGCTTTGTTCATATGCTGTTCACTGTACTTGTCATGCGAGAATAATATAAGAGAATTGCTTTGCAATGCACTGCTTTCACACCACACCCTTGTCATGAATGCTATCTCGACCTGTTAGCTAATATTATGTGTAGTATCTATTCTTTTCAGTCAGTTGAGAAAAGGGCCACGCATTGCAAAACCTTGATGGAGAGGACTGAGGTTCGGTAGGTTGGTCAGTTAAGTATTTCTTGTCCTACCGGGAACGTAGCTCCCTTGGGAAGTAGAACTTCGGGTGTAACAAAATCTTACGTGCAAATTATGGTGGCCTGCTTGCACCACATCCTGCAGTTATTCGTGTTCAGGCAAACAACATTTTTTGCAGCACTTTCATTTACACAACTCAAGTGGATGTGCACACGTACACACGTACAGAATTGATCTTGCGGGTCTGCGCATCAAGGACCCCATTCTTTCACGGTTGGACACGTGAATAAATTCCTAAGCTTCCTATTCGGGTCCAACAACAAAATTTTGGACGCGCAAGGATAATTCCGCACGAGAAGTAATATTACCGTCGTGTCAACGTTGAGTAAGTTTTACAATATAGTTTATCACTGGGGAGGAGCATATAGCATATTTCTTGATTTCCATTGCTATTTTCCCATCGCGGACGGGTACTGTTTGGGTGCATTATTTACTTTGTGTAGGCCTATTATGCATATGTTATGTGTAAATTCGAAAATTGGGTTGGACCCTTTATTGGACCCAAAGACACAATGTTCGGGCAATCTAAAGGGTCCAGTACCAGCATTTTGGACCCTTTAAAATTGGAGGCAACTGCTAATCCTGGTGCCAACCTCATCGTGAATATGGTAGCCTGTAAGAGTCATTCAATGGTTTCTTCCTGCACGCATCCAAAGCACCTTTGGAGGTGGTAATTATTTCATAAGACAGATATTTGAAAGCATTGTGAAAGACTAACCAGTCTTGTAAGATTTCCATGAAAGATGGCATACTCTTGTCAAAACTTCCAGTTTATGATGTAGAGCTTCTTGAAAACTGGCTTGGTACGGACTCAATACTTTTGATAAGAACGTAAAAGACATGTTGCACACAACCCCTGAGCCGAAGAATGGGAGCATGGGGCAAGTTTCCTCTTTGGAGAAATTTTCGTCTCCTAGAAAATGAAAAATTACCATAAGCTTTATGCATTTTATCATAGTTTGTCCCCTGTAATTTGTTCTCCCTTTCTCAGGCTAGAAGCTTTCTCGCCCCTCTCAAGACCTTCATTATCTGGCTACGGGTCTGGTTGGACAACGTATGGTTTCACATAGGCCGTCCTACTTATGGACTGTTAGTGAAGATATTTCATTGCATAAATAAGATTACATTCGGTTGTAGAAGAGATTCAATGAATTTTGAGTCTAGAAACAATGTTAGACTATAATTTCACCAGTTCATATATTGACGAAAACCTATCTATGTTACGAGTTGGTAAAGGAGGAAAGGGGAATACAGTTAGTTCAAAGACATTAATATTTAATACCACTTTCTTAAATTGTCATAATAAAAACAAACGTATCAAATGGTAGTCTAACATCCAAACATACCGAAAAAGATATGGACGGTCTACACCTTTTGGACCACGAGAAAATACTTTACTTATCTGTAAATCGTTATATTTATGCAGGTTGACTTCTTTGTTCAGTTATAACATGCAAACAAGGTTAGCTACGTACGAGGAACGGGAGAGTTCTTACTTCTTAGGACCCCAGTAAAGTGTTTATGATGTTTAGGAACATTAAGTTTAAGTAAAACGTTTGAGGGTCAGGAAGCCAATTGGCTCATCGAGGACCCCATACCAGGGTGAGCGTGGATAAATACCGAAATTCTCCTGTCTTTGACTAGAGCTCAGAGGTTAAGGAGGCAGGCGTGTATTAATCGCGTCCAATCCTGCTCCCGGGACCACCATTTAACGTCCCCATCCGACGGACGTAAGTGTATCCCCAGTCTTTAGCCACTTTCCCGAAGGTTGGAAGGGATGGAGGTTCCTTGCTCTGCACCACTGCCGGACAACAAAGCTCACAACATCTTGAATCAGACAACTTCCTAAATCGGACATCTTCCTGAAACGGACAATTAAAATTCACCAATTTAATCTCCTTCATTTTCACTTAATGCATACGACTGACATAGGTACACCTACAGGAACACACCACTAAACATTCCTCCATTGACTTACACAATAATTATGGCTGGTTTCTTGGCAGACTCTTGTAGAAGTTTTCAATGGGCTCAAGCTACCCCTCATATGAAAGCTCATGAGTAGGGTTTACACGACAATTCCATTTGTGTACCATTATTGTTGAGATTTTGAGCTAGAAGGTGTTTTATAGTAGAGTGGTGGTTCCTGTGTTTTTACTTCATTCAAAATACTATTTTACATCGCGGAAGGATATATTGCAAAAACAAAGTACCTGAAATATCTTCAATTTTCTTTATTTTTGCAGAATGAGTACTTCAATTACTCTCCTATCACGTACACATCACAAATTGAACACAGCTTTTCAGCAACATGGTCTTAACTGTCCCCACATGTTTTAGAGGGTGTTACATTCGTAGGGTAATATCCTCCGAGGGGATTTCCTTGAATTAGTGGTGTGTTACCTAAAGAAAATGACAAAGCTGGACGTCAGGCCTTAAACTCTTTTATCCACAAAAATTGCCAATTTTTGAAATATTCTCTTTAGGCAGCACACCGCTAATTTAACCTTCTTCGACTTACACATTAATTTTGATTCGTTTCTTGGCTCCTGGACCCTTGTTTTCAAGGGGCACATGCTACCCCTCGTTTTAAAGCCCACGAGTAGGCCTTTCACAATGATTTCAATTTTTTGTACCACCAGGGTTGAGATTTTGAAGTAGAATGACTTGTATAATAGTTTCGGTTTCTGCATTTTACTTCATTCGAAATATCATCTTCAAACGGGGAAGCATATATTGCAAAAAAGTGCCTGGAGTACCTTAATTTTTTTTGAAATTGTTGCAGAATGAGTACTTCAATTACTTTTCTACCACATACACATCGCAAATTGAACACATCACTTCAGCAATATGGTCTAAAATGTCCCCCAAACGTTTTCTAGGGTGTTAAATTCGTAGGGTAATACCCTCCGAGGGGATTCCCCTTGAATTAGTGGTGTGCTACCATCAACGACTATTTGTCGCACAACCATTAAATGGATTTTCGTCTGCAATAACTTGTGCGATGGAAAGTACCAGCTATTTCAACGATCCAAAGAAGGCTTGCATCTGTTCCTAGATCAAAAAAAGTTTGTTAGCAATTGATCAGCGATACATAATGACAGCATTTACCCTTCCTTCGATTGAAACCCAAGCTAGAAATAGTCGTGTTTTCCTGTCGATAAGAGGGCCAATAGAAAATTCAGACACCGTTTCATCTTTGCCACGGCGAAAAAGAGTCCTTTTAGGAATATGCTGATGGCTTCCTGACCCTCAAACGTTAAAGGTAAACTTAAACATACTGTGCAGGTTCACAATGCGAATCGACTTTAACTTTAACAAAACAAGGACTTATAGATACCCTTCTACCGTTTTAAAAAGTTTGAACAGTTATGTCAAGTATACAGTGGTCTCAGGTTTGAGTAGTAATTATATGACAGTATGATAACGAATGATACACGATATAGTATACCCTATATGAGTATATGTTATCAAAGAGTGAACTATTATATGACATGATATATAACACATGAATAGCACTTTGAGATAGAAGGAAGAATTTTGCAGCGTAAGCAGGGTAACTCCTCTCTCTTACATGATGTTCAAATCTTCAAACCGGCCACCCAATTTTTCCTCATCATTCGCCGTTTCGCAACTGATAACCTTCTCTTTTAATATGAGCCACGTTAAATGTTCTTCTGCCATGGGCGGCCATCCGGGGGGACAGGGGGACATGTCCCCCCATATCAGAGAAATCGCCCATAGAATTTTTTTCATACAGTAAATTATTTAAAAATGAGCTCATGCCCCCCCCCCCAATATTGTGAGCAAATCCCCGCCAGTGTCTGCTGCCCTTATCTGTTTGACACCGTTCTTTCACCACTCGTACAGCCTAAAAGATTTTATTCTATACCCTCTACAGCGTTCCTGAGGACAGGGAGAGTCTACACTATTACCGTGCACCCCGGAGCCTTTGGGTCTAATTTTCTATCAGAATCTCTAAGTTTTGGTGTCAACTTTCGTCCTGGATGCCGTAGATATCGTTGGTTCCAAGGCGAAAAGAGGCTTCGCAACACTAAGGCAAGACTGAGACTCACCAAAGTAGAGGGCGCTGCAGGCATCTATTCAATCAGTCGTGATACAAGACGTGGTAAAGGATGGTTCTTACAAATCGAAATAATTGTTGGAAGTAAGTACTGGTCTTCTTCTTGAAGGTATGTTCACATAATGGCAAACTAGCCATATGGTCTACTAAACAGGTAAAGCTTGGGATTAAGAAGGAAAGAAATGCTTATTACTCTATAGTAGTCATCCATTGAGTCAATTAAGTTTCTTACATTATGATGCGTTATGATCACCTTACGTCATGTCGCATCTCGTCACGTGACATTATATGCCTTATCATATTACACCGTGAAATATCATAACATTTATGATAAGATATGATATGATAAGTTATGATATGTGATGTGATGGGATTTGATACCGTATAGTATTGTGCCATGACGAATGAAATCGTGTCATGTATTACAGGCCGTCATATCATTTAACATCACAAGAGTAACCTGTAAATGGGACAAGCGATCCGTTCCAAAACATGTTTTCTAATCAATGAAAATACTCTGAATGTATCTAACTTGTATGACCTCAAAGTTATTATTTTACATCCCTTGTAAAAATCCATCATGTTTGAAAAAGCCTGTAATACCTCTACATTGTGTACCATAAACAAGATTATGGTTTGAGAAGTTTTCTCCGTCAAATTTAAAACCAAAAGTCTTGCCAAAAAGAGCAGGAATGTGATTTTTGAGGTTCTGGGACAGAATTAAGATCTTGGGCATCAAAATTTTGCTTTACAGCTTGTTACGTACGATAAGTCCAGCCGCTCTTTTCAACAGCAATAAATTAGTAACTCAAATGGGCCCTTTTGTCTTTCGCAGGTTGCCCCATTGACTACTACAAGGACCAGGTTCCAGGACTTGTATGAAGCGTGGTATCAGTCCTTATCCAGTATGCCTCGAGTTCGGAGGAGTCCCTAGAGACCAAGAAAATTCCTGTATTTGTCCTCCATTCAGATTTGGTGGTGACTGCAGTAATTATGGTAAGTTTATATAACATACATAAATCTTACACAAAAGAAAGGGTAATATTACTTCCAGTTACTACGTTCCTTTTCTTTAATGTATCAATTAACCACAACCAAGTTCATTATGAGTATATTTAGTTCAATATACCTTCAAATTTCATAAGAATAATTTTACATGCGCCAAAACTGCATTGAAGTACATGTGTTTCGGGCCTTGAAGGGCAGCTGTTTGGCTCATGAGTTACAACTTCACGTCGGCCGGCTAACCAACTAAACAATTTAGGTCAAGTTTGGTTTCTTTTGAAATGCCAGCTCAGATAGGAAACAGAAGCTTAAGCTTGCTCTTGGATGAAGAACCCACCTTACAGGGCATCCAACCCCGAACCTCCCGGTTTGCCAAGCTTCATCGCTTTAAATGCCACCGCCTTCATCTACTCGGCCACAGCACTATTTCTTAGTATACAAAGCGGTTAGAAAACCTGAAGTAGCACATTTTTGTGAAAACCGGAGAGCTTCCAAGGCTTTTATCCTTAGTCTCTGCCTGAGCGTTAACCCTGGACTGGCCCTTAGGATGGTCTCTTCATCTCACACCCACCAGCCCACGTTGGTGCCCCTCCGGTGAAACCCCCTGTCATGAAGTAAGTGTATTCTGAAACTCAAATAAAACCAACTCTAGCCTATGTTCTGATTCAACATACCTCTCACTGTAAGGATATGTCCAACACTACAGCTTTGTGTAGGGTCATCTTACCGATAGAAAAGTGTGCTACACATGAAGTGTTTGCATCCTTATTTCCCTATCGTATTGGTACATTGGTGGTTTACCTCAGGAATAAGATTGTTTGTTGTCAAGGTCATAAACTATCAACGTCCTCAGAACTCAGTATACTGATGCAAGAACCTTATTTGCTTCCGAAAATATGTCTGTTGTCCGGAGGGTATGTTCTAACCCCACCCTTTACATGTTACTACACTTTGTTATGAAGTGTAGAATCACAGAATTGGGTGTATAATTTTCTCCCTGACTATAATTTTACAACAGATTGTGATCCAACTGAAAACCCCGCACCTCTGGTATCTGAGAGGGGGAACGGAGTGCAATGTTCTTCTCTTCCTGGTGGAAACGACAACTGCGAAGGACATTTAATCTGTTATGGGGACTTGTACGGGTGCAAGTGCTCATCTGGTTGGTACGGGGTTGGATGTGACCGTGGTAGGTATTTCATCGTTTTCCATGAATCGATAAGGACAGTAGTAAATCGTCATTAAACACATTCTCACACTATCAGTACCTGCGAGAAGGGGGCTTGGTTTCCAGCCCTTCCACGAAACCTCAGAACCATCCCCCATCAGCGCCATAGGCTATTGGTAATCGGAGATATGTTAAAAATGTCAGTAGAAAATACATCAGCCCTACTTTTTTGGAAATCCACTACCTATCTTCGCCACTGCAATTTATCCCTCTAGAGGAATCACTCTATGCTTTACAATATTTACCTTAGCACAGGTGTGTGCAACCTTTTCGAAAAACGAGCCAAATGATGTTGCTATGGCCATGGGGGCGCAGTGCAACAGAAAGGTATATATGAAGGTAGCGTCTCACCCTCGCCCCTTCTCCCACCCCCACCCCCGTTAGAGTGACCAATGTGCCCCTCGAGGCAGACCCTCATGCGCTCGAATAATATTGTACTATGGGCCTACTAATTGTTGGCGAAATTTGCCCCTGTGTGGTTACATCTCTATTTTGTCCACAAAAATGTTTATTCAGATTTAGAATTTTTGCGTCCTTTTCCTCAGTTTTAAAATCTGCGAATCGATCCTGAAATTCGCCCTTAAGAGAGTCCCGTGGTTTGAGAATAGGCTGAGTAGTTAGGGAGAAGGGTCCCCACCGAGAACTTGGGGATGCTTGGGAAGTGGGATGCATTGCCATTGAGTAACTGTGAGATTATCGATAGATCGATCGTAATAAATCAATTAATTAAAACCATTAAAATGTAACGATTACATTAGATTCATCGTATTCTATCAAGAATATCCACTTTACATTGAAATGAGTTTGTTTTCATAATATCCTGTACTTACGTCAAGTTTAAGTTGCGGTCAAATCACAAAAAGTACCAGGGCCGAAAATAGGGCAAATCGAAATTGTTTCGCGGCAGCTCAGAAGTAGGCCGCGGAAGGCAGGTTGCACAAACTTGCCTTAGCATATTTAATACGTTTCTAAAGGTTAACTTATATCTAAAGATTAATGCAAGCTGTTTCTGTACACAGTGTTGATATATCTTTTTAACCAGTGATTTACCGATCTTTCACTTCTTTTTATATACAGCATGTCCTGACGGCATGTGGGGACCGGACTGTCTGCTGACCTGTCCGTCCCATGACCCAAGCTGTGATCCGGTGTGTAGACCCATAAACGATGTAATGGTCATGCAGTAGACTTCATCAATCTTTCTTTTTCACCCAGCTTCACTTCAGAATTGATTGAACTTCTTTTTCACTTCGGCTTCACTTCAAATTTTTATGGAAGTATCCAGTCATTCAGTTAATTTTACACACATGTCGTATGGATACATAACTCATCAGTTTTATTTAAAACAGGTTTACAAAGTTTCACGTGGACTAGAAAGAAATATAAACCCCTAAATTTTAAATGTCCTACACCATTAACTTCAATTTTGAAATTTTCTTCAATAAACCCCCAAACGTGTCAAGTTCTCCTTATTAAAATCCAAATTTCATAATTATTTATTTAACTGCATAGAAACTCCAAATTTTCGAGAGACGAAGAAAATCGCTTTCGTGGATCCTTCGGAAATTCATCTCTTTTGCCGGCGCCACTCTGAAACTGACTAGATGTATGCATGTTAATATAGATGTACACATGCACGTATGTAGTTCCCATAGATTTAGCGAAAGGTGCGTGGGGAGCTCTGGGAAAAACGTTTTTTATGACCTTCAAGTGTAGGCAAAGTCCTCTCTTACTCATAATTTTAGCACAGTATTACCGTAGCATACCTTTGCATTGACCTACCCGATGCTGGCTCCACAAATTATTAAAGACAGGCAGTCATTACCCAGAGTAAAATTTTGGTGTGGGGGTATCAAAATTCTCAGTTGGTTACTGCTCTTTAAAAGACATCAAAGTTTAAAAATTCAAAATATGAAAACCAACTCACATCCACACACAATGCAGAGAGAGTCTTTGGATTAAACATAATAGACTAGGACATGGCCTTAACCTATAAATAGGTTTGTGTATGGACAAGGGAGAGCTTTATACAGTTATGTAGGGAGCTACAGGCTGCTTAATTGGAAGAATTGGAACAGTCTGGTATGACAAGAAATGACCTTTAAATTACCAATCATATTGACAGAGAATTCCTGAACAAAATGCAAAATGTTATTGTATTTTATTGTCTAGTGCAGTATTATTAACTTATATTTCACAATTTTTTATGGCCTGCAGAAAATGGGTCACGTGTCATTCTGTGTCTCCATCCTTCCCCTTGTATTCACGACTGTATCCAGCGTATAGTAACGGGATAAAACTTCACAGAACCACATCGTAGCTTATAGAAATTTAAGGAAGGGAAAACTCTGACACAGTGCATTACTCCATGTTTAACCAAAGAAGCCATGAAGCAGTGGGTGTAACCTCTTCGATAGTTACGATTAATTAAGCGTGAACGCGCAGTCTCTGAGCTTTCTCCCTCATTTATTCTTTTTGTTAAATACAATAACAACGGCAATCATGGTGCGGTTCACTGGAAGGAGAAACATAAAACAGTAATATTAAATCAGTATAGTAGTATAAATCAGTATAGTGACGTAGTAAAACAGCAGTATAAATCATGTAAAACCAGATGTATGGGGTAAATAAACCTCCACTTTACAGATAAAGATTCAACCCAGGTAATCAACCTCTTCAATCCCTGCTGACTACCCTTCAGACAAAACATGAATAATTGAGCAAACAATTCTTGCCTGCTGCCCTCTCTTTGAGAAATGCATGCGCGTGCCCACCATACTTTGTATAATTGAACCTCTAGTGCTAAGATAGCATGCCTATACACAGCCTCAGGACGTGACACTTCGTAGCTTTCGTAATTC
Source organism: Holothuria glaberrima (assembly GCA_009936505.3). Classification (NCBI taxonomy): domain Eukaryota; kingdom Metazoa; phylum Echinodermata; class Holothuroidea; order Aspidochirotida; family Holothuriidae; genus Holothuria; species Holothuria glaberrima. The sequence continues at coordinate 19,442 of WURT03589168.1, forward strand.
GTTGTATCTCACTTAAGAACTGCAATACATAAGGGCAAATAAATAGTAAATCCAGGACAGTTAAGGATTACAACATCACGTTGTATAGCAATCCGTGAAGAATACAGCCAACAGAAAGAGTTTCAGCTAGCACAATTGACCATGTTTACGACGTAAATATAGCCGAGGCCTACAATGAATACGTGTGTAACATACACACAACTTAGTGAGACTTTCGCGCAGCATGACGTAGTAAATAATTAATCCCTAACGAGAGCAAGTGGATTCTTGATTAACTAATTGATAACCAGAACGTTAAATCTGTAAACAAGCTACTTACCAACTGTTTGATAATCGTAGGAAACAACAGTAATTTTAGAAATCATTTATAATTTCACAACTTTCAACTTGTTTCACTATCCTTCGATTAGACAGTAAAGACGGCGTGCTTTACAAACAGAAATGCCGCTACAGTGGGGGCGCTTCCTGTGCAAGGCAAAGGCCTAGATGTCTAATGTACTTCCATACTCACAGCGTGCAATTAACCTCAGAAGTTAAACGTCTCTTTACCCGTTTTTCGAAGAGGTGGAAGTAATTCCACAACATAATGCCTAAAGTGATGTATTTTTTACTCTTAACTTGAAAACTTGTAGTTTCTCCGCCAATATCTAAATATGTAATGTAGTGTTCTGTATTACGCGCAGTCCTTTTCTGCAGAACAGATCGAGAGCCAAAGCTACAGCTTCAGTCCAGATCCCCTATTGTCATTCTCTCTTACTTTAACTTCTATGGTGTGTACGTAGCTGAAACGCCTAGAACGAGTAATAGCAAACTGAAAGCGAATTTCCTGAAGGGATGGGGAGATCGAAAGTTCAATACAAGTACAATCTTGTTATCCAACATTGCATTTTTGAAAATGAACGTAAGTGATGTTTCATGACGTTTGCTGTAAACTTGTCTTTAAATGGGGATATCGTATTCCCCAAACCAGGGAATTGCTTATCCAATCATACTTAGGAAAAACCTTAGAGTTCCCAGTGTATTTAATAACAGCACTTTGACATTCATTCAAAAAATATGCCCCACTCTGGTTGGTCAATGATAACATGTACACTCAATTGTGTTCCTAATAACTCTCGCACATAGCGTGTGTCAATATATATGTTACATTATTACCCCGACATGGTGTTAGAAGTAATGTTATGTGATATTGACTGAACTG
>WURT03589279.1:0-20642 GCA_009936505.3 Holothuria glaberrima
TATAATTTGAGAGAATACACGATGACTGGTCTAGCTGCACCAATGACGTTCCAGGGAGGTGACATAAGCTATCTCTCTGGTCGTTCGTGCCAGGCGTGCTAGTGCTAGAGATAGCTTATACCACCTCCCTGGAACGTCATTGGTGCAGCTAGACCAGTGCTAGTATACCCTCTGCTAGCGTCCATATCATTGACCTGCGATGAACAAAACACTCAATTTACGCAATTTCCAGTTTGCTCTTCTGTTTTGCTAAGTATCAAAATTTGTGTCAAAATATGTAAAAACTGGTTTTTCGTTGCTTTTTACAGCTATTATCACTTGATATTTGAAAGGAGAATTACTTTTTCTCTGTAGGTGTGACGTCGTATTGAGAGCGGTGATATCGACAGCGCCGTTGAATCGTCCAAAGCTGCTAGGATGTGGACGATTATTGCCCTAGTTTCTGGCATTGTTATCCTCGTAATTGCCATCATAGTTAACGTTACGATGGGATAAGCATCCAGTTAATAACTGTTTGCTTCCGCTTTATAAACTTAAACTGAATGGTTTAAAGTTGCGGGATCTCTTTGTGTTTTATCATCGTTTCAATTTTAACAGTTTCGTGACTTGGTACTTTCATGTTTGTAAAGTGGTTTTAACATGATGATAAATTTAACATAAACTTGTACCGCCGACCTGCTTACTTTTCTGAAATAGTCAAGTACCAACGGTGACTTATCTTTGTACAATCACGTAGCTCAGTAGTTAGTATCATGGTAACTTTAAGACTGAGTTCTCCAACTAAGGGTTAGTTGCCATGAATCTAGTCAGTATTAAGTATTAAGTGGAACCAGAGTTAACCTGGAATGTCAGGTCCTGGAAAAGGAATGAACCGGTGATGGCTTGCAACTGGAATCGGACTAATAGTAACAAACAACCTACATAAGTATTTCCCTACAAAAATATATTAAGGAATAGCCCTAAAGTTTTAAATACAGTTGACGACTGCGCTTTGATTAAAATTCGTTCAACTAAATCTCCACTCTGGTAGTTATACGCTGATTTGTACAGTCAGTTTCTTCCCAATTATGCTCACACACAGTTGTATGTCACTATGGCCTGGTCTAAATTGGAGGAGTTGCTGGCAGAATCATAGAAGGGAGATTTTTACCGACATGTCTAGGATGAAGTGAAAGAACCTTTAAGGGTCTGTTGTTATTGGTATGCAGTGTAATGTAAGAATGATCGTACTCAGTAAAGATCATGCTTAACACTAGATAAGCGAGAACATGTTATTGCCCCAGTGACTCTTAATATATATATATATATATATAGGCCTATATATATATATATATATATATAGGTCGAAAACAAGTGGTTAATAGTGCTAAAGGTTTGTGAAAAAGTCCACGACGTTTCGGGTCTAAACCCTTCATCAGGTGGAAAAAAGGCCACTGATTGTTGACACGGCCAAACGTACACCAACCTTTACCACTATTTACTACTTTTTTCGACCCATAAACTTCATAGGTAATAAGCAGTACTTTGAGCATATATATATATATATATAGACTCAAAAGTAACATGTAACATATCTAGCCTATGTACGATGGCTTAATTTTGCTTTAGCTTAGGTAAACTGTTTGTTCCAGTCGTAGGGAAAGCATCGAAGCAGGAAATATTTCTATTGGTCCAATTATGATATCAAAGTAGACATTTTTCTGTCAAATAATATATCCAGAGTCTTCTTAAATTCTTTTGGAACTTTTTATTGTGTGAGTACATTGCCTAGTTGTGAATTTCACTTTGAATGTACCCGTAAGACCTCATAGTGAGGTCAACCGGGGTCATTTAATTGAAATAAAGACCTCTCTGCACCGAATCATTTTCATGGAAATCCATCAGCATCTAGATATTGACCTCAAGATGAACCTAGATGACCTCCAATTGACCTTTTAAATATCTCCGTACAGTGTTATAGTGAGTATAGACATCACGTTTGAATACAGTCATCCGTTCTGTTACAATCTTACTCCAAAACAAAGTATTTGACATCAAATGACCCCTCTCACCATCAAATGACCACCATTTCCTCCGGCACTCAGTGGTGATGCATAGACCAAATTTGGATACAACTGAACTTATGGTCACAAATTGCTTCTGCATCAGTGCATACATATCTTACCATGATTGACGGTTTTGAGTGTAAGGCCTTTATATTAATCGTGCTTAACTTATTCATGTTCACATTAGATGCAAGAAAAACATACTTGGTCATTTTGACCCCTTATTATCTACAAATATGCGAGCGAGGAACTTTACTTATCGGTGCAAAATCATGTCATTACTTATTAATTCACTATGCCGGTGGATACTAAAAAATTGCTCCCCTTGGACAAATCACGGACAAAGTTCAGAGTTAACAATGTTCAACGTTCATCGCTTTACCTTGCTATACTTAAGTATGAATCGGCCTTCAATACAGCGCTATAAAGCTTTTTATCGGCCTTTATGGTTCAAATACTTGAGACTGCCATACCGTGACAACCATTATCCCAACTAAAAGCAATGAAAGAGGAAATCACTGTCATTTAGACAAGGAACTGGCCTAAAGTAAGCGAGTTCGATAATTCGTGTGCAATTGCGCACATCGTCCTAGCCTTCGGGATAAACAAAGCCCACCCGTACCTACAACACGTATTCCAAAATTTGAGCTCTCTTGAGAAATTTGTCGAGTCATCCTTTCTTAACCCATCACAAATGTAAAAGGAGGATTTTTTGTTTGGTTTTGTCCAGTTGACTGCATAGCCTATTAACTGCCTCGTGGGTGTCAAAATGGTATTTTATCCTGACATAAAGTAGGAAAGAGACCCCTTTTTTCGTTCAGTTTAGCTGACCACACTTAGAATTAGGCTAAAAGGTGTATGTATGTATTGCACGAAAATTGGGAACTTACGAAAATGAGGGAACGCAGTACATGTGTGATAAGCTCTGCTTGTATATCTCGCATGTATCCCATAATTCTCATATGTTCAGAAAGAGGTTACAAGCTTTAGGACTTGATTGATATTTAGTATTAACCTGTCAGTCAGGTGGAGGCGAGGCAAAAGTTTCATCACCTAATAGTTATTGGTTATGACATTCCACAAACCAGTGGCGTAGGCAGAGGAGTGTGCGAGTGCGAGAGACTAATTGCCTCCCAATTGCTCAAGTGGCAGCTCCCGGCCTATACAAAGCTTTCAAAGTCTCTACTGGAAATAGTTGGCCCTTTAGTCAGTGGCGGATCCAGTTGCAACAGGTGCCCTTCTTTGTCCGTCATAAAAGGTTGAGACCCCCAAAATATACATATGCTTCAAAATGTGTCAAATATAACATCATTTTGCATCTCGGCCCTCTTCCAAAATCAAAAATTTTGCAAAGGGGAGTGGGAACCGCCCTCTTAGGCCTCTCCACCAGGAAAGCGATCAATCAAACCTTGCGCCCCTATAGAAAATTCCTGGATACGTCCCTGTTAGTAAATAACTTTACAACAAAATAGCATGATTATGGGGAATAAGTTGAGTGTTGATTGGGGGACACCATATATTATACCACTCCCTACTTGTGACCTGATGATCTGAACTAAAGGGCATTACAAAACTCGATGCATGTCATTCAATACACCCTGGTCTTCGCACATGATTCCAAATCCTTATCATTGGTCTGAATTCAAATACCGTGTTAGATTTGTCGGCCCGCTACTTGTTAAAAATCGGTGTCACGGTGTCGTCACTGTCACTTTCTTGGCGACAACTTGAGAAGAAATACCACATCATATTGCTCATTTTTCCTTCCGACAGCACATAAGTGAAATAATTGTTTTGAAAATTCTTGAACCCTCCCGCTATCCTTTTTCCGACCGTTAGTACGAACTAATTATTTGGAAAATTTACCAATCACGAGCCTTGTGTCTGCTCATTGATAAAGCTATCCTTTGTTTATTTTCAGACAGCTAAATCTGTATTATAATTCCAACAATTTTTAAGTGACAGTAGTTCCCGGGAACTTTGTTACTGGATCTCATCGGGGCCAGTGGCTTGACCTATAAGGTAGCCATTCGAAGGCCTTCGATCGCCTCTGGCCTTGGCATATTTCAATGAAATTTTTGGTGAACACGAAATCTGAGATCATCAACAGCCAAAATATATCATTAGCATTGCGTATTACAAATGTCTGGCTATTATAGGCCACTTCCACAAAGGTTATAGTCACTGTTGGAGGTTTCAAAGCGCGACCACGAGTTCGATGTTGTAGCCTTGCACTCTGAAAGTTCAGCTGAGACCTTTCCGAGACCAATCTGAAGCCAGGAAAATTCGAATTTCAATGATTATGTTTATACAAGATCTATTACATTGTAAATCATATCTGCACACGCAGGGCCAGATTTAGCTGGTGAGAGGGGGGGGGGTGGGGCGAGGCCAGAATAGTTTGGGGCCCCTTACACGATTAAGCCTTTTATCTAAGAGGAGCGCCACCATATTTTGGCGGGTAGCGTGCAAGAAAATTTTGGCAGAAAATGTTTCCCAGATCGTTGGAAATTGCACTTCCCAGGCCTTGTAAGTTGCATCTAAACATTTTCAATTTTGATATCTCATGTTCTGGGAATTGACTATTGTCAAAATTAATATGATTTTTTTTGTTTTTACGTTGTTTTTCCTAATCCCCCTCCAGGAATCATTATTTCCTTTTTCCGTGTAGGAAATGTATTCCCGCAAGCTTTCCCCTCCCCAAGTGCCTGATGGGGAAATGCATTTACTTCTGTTTCAGTTGGACGTTGAACCCAACATGGAATGGTGGGCTTTCTTCTAGCTTTGTCTCTAGCAAACTGACTAATGACGTCATCGACGCCGAAGATTTTGAGAACATACATTTTCAGAATTTACATTTGTAAACACTGAATTTATGTGGTTTGTGGTGTCACTTGTCTGACAACTTAGGCAAATGTCGTGGAATAAAGACCACGCATCCTCATAGGCCACGTGTATTTATGGAAAGACAACTTTTTTCAGTGTGAAGTTCCGAAAAAAGGTCCGTCTTTTACATGTTTACCATTAACCGAACGGTACGGCACCTAAGCATTTGATGCCTCCATATTGTGGGCCCCGCCGTAAATCCGGCAGTGTGTACACGGTTTCCTGCCATCGGCTTCGGCCTACCACTAAAAAAACATGTCAGTAAACTTTCACCAACACTGGGAACGAATGTGGAAACACTTAAATTGTGTAGAGTTGCTCAACACCTTTTGATTACTGTAATTGGTTTACTGAGAGGATGGATACCTAATTTAGAGGCAAGTATATTTGTCAATAAGTTTTCTCACCATTTGTTGAACAAACACTGAGAGGATGGATACCTAATCAAGAGGCAAATATATTTGTCAAACAAGTTTTCTCACCAGTTGTTGAACAAACTTTTCTTTAAGTTTCAGTATTTTCACATGCTTACCCAGTCCTTATGAAATTTCTTAACTGTTTTCAGAGTATATACAGGTTGTGGCCTCATGCAAAGTTTTGTCCAAGGCCTCAGAGGGGGTAACCTTGGTCTCTGTTCCAGGTAAGTTGGTGACCTTGACCACTGTCGCGTCCTCGGGAACAGTGGCCTCAACAGCCACCCCTTTAAGTTATTCAGAAATTAACCGTAGCGCAGAAAAGGTTCAAAATTGGCACCCATCTTTCCAAAAGTAGCAAACCAAAAAATTTGTTAGTTGTTCCTAAATACTTATGGTCCAACCATCGGTACAGGACATTTTTGTGCTGGGATATGAAATGTTAAAGTTATTAAGTTCATCATAGGCGTAGGAAAAGGGGCAGGGGGCGACCTCCCCGCACTCTAAATGGTGGGGGTGGAACCTATTTTGGCACACCCCTGTGAATGCATGCTGCCAAAATATGGCATTGAATAGGATGTAATTTCTTCAAAGTTTATCAAACTTGCTTCTAGGGCACTTTGACTTGTCAAACTTTCCAAACGGGAGGACCCCATCTCCAGGACACTGATTACCAACATTTACTCCCCCCCCCACTTTCAAAAAGCTTCCTACGCTTATGTTTATATACTTCGCCCCCTCTTAAAAATTTTTCGCCCCCTAGAAAGTTTGAAGTTGCCATTGACTTAATACATTTTACACATGTGGGCCCCCTGAAAAAAATTTCTCCCCCGTGGAGACCATTTCGCCCCCTTCAGTACCTTGTCTGGCTACGGGTCTGAACTTAATAAAAAAAAAGTTAGATTGGGTTATAACTTGTTACGTCACTCTGTAACTACTCATATTTCAGTACCTAGTCTTCTGACCGTAATTGGGGTTCTCCATTACGTGACAAGGCTACCTTAATCAATCTTTCGCTGTTCGGACAGCACTGTCTTCAGCTTGTTGTGGTGGGTAATGTTTTGGGGATTCCCCAATTGTTCCCATTTTTTTCAATTCAATGTTTCAAAATCACACTACATACTGTATCAACTTAGGCATTCTCGCCCACTTGTTTACTTGTATTGTCCCACCATATAATAGGTAAAACTACAAAAGGAAAAATTCACCATGTTACCGAAGCCAGTTCATTATGCTATACGTTTGTGTTTACAAACCTGCACTCAAAAGATTAAGTGTTGCAGCATAACCCTTAGGTGAGTGCTACCCATGATTTCAGCCATTATAACGTCCATTGGTGTCACGATAGCACCTATGGTTTTAAGTACTCTAATACAGAGTGTTGCTCGTAAAAATCTAAAAAAATTGTTAGCCCCCGTCACACTAAGCAACGACAACGAACCCGCTACGATAACCATTATCGTTTCTGATTATATTCTGTAGCGAGCGTTCACACCATAATAATATTAGTGACAGATATCGTGTCTGCTTACGTAAAGCCAGATACACTAAGTATGATTGGCTATATAAAGAACAACTAAGGACAATGAAACTTTGTGGACTATACTACACAATAAGTAAAGTCTTCATATGAATTTTTAACATCACCAAGCCCTTCTTTCAAGGAACAAGTAAGGTTTATTATGATACGGGCAACCCCTGGCGCCATTAAAAACTAAACAGCCAACCCTTGAGGCTTCAGTACCTAAGCCCAGATGCTCCTGTAAACAAACTGCGCAAGCTATACAGAATGGCGAATCGACCATTTAGAACAAAAATATACACTGTCACTTACTTTCTATACATCAGAGTGCTTCATTTTGTTCATATTATGAAGCCATATGTTTGTTGTCCTACAGAATGGGGCTTCCTACAAAATCAGAGTATCACAATCAACCCTAAACCTACACAGTTTACACAACATACAAAGTTCAATTTCTACGCTGTGAATATATATAGTGTGTGTGTGTACAATGTCACTTTGCAACAATGGCGGCTGGTTGTTGTTTGTCGAGCGGAGAGAGAAAGAGATGTTACATCACACTCAATAAAGCATCTCATTGGTCTAGGATTTTATGGTATTGCTTGGTCTTGTGTATTTCGCTCTTCAAAAAATTCGAACGATATTGTGACGAAAAATTCAATTTATTGGTTAAGTGTGACCACTTTGTTGAAATTGCACGGTTTCATTTTATATGCTGAAATCATTATGGCATCGAATTCGTTATCGTTGGTTGGTGGACCGGGGCCGAAAACCCCTTATACGTCCGTATGTAATCTATGCAACAACATGTAGTAGTCTTTACGTACACATGGAGCCTACTTATCGTTACATTATTCCTCACTTACAGGCATAATAATCATATCACGAACGTAATTTGTGTACACGTAAACCTTCTGTTGCACATACAAGTGTATGCAACGGATATGCGTAAATGCGGTCGAGTATACGACTGGCTGGCGACAATGCTTGTTCGTCGAACTAAAGGAAGAAACCAGAAAGCCAAAAAGCTTAATGATTTTTTGCCTTTGTAAAGTATGTTTTGTGTACTGTACTTTGGAAATTGACAAAGAGCCAAACACACAACACATTTAATAAACATGGGAACTGTTTTTTGTTCTGAGAAATTCTTTTATTCATTTGTACTTGTATTCATTTAATCTTGTTAAGAATTCTTCTTGATACTGTGGGATCCCAAGAACAAGTGAGCGTACAGGATAAGAATAAATTTCAGCATTTTATTAGGGTTGTTTCTAGTGGGGTTCAAAGTTGACCACAAATGACCTTTGACCTCCACCTAAAACAATAGAGTTATTCCTTTCAACTTGACAAATCTATATGCCAAATATGAAAAGTGTCGGCCATTCTTATTTCGAGATATCGGGATTACAAGGTTTTTGATCTTTGACCTCTGGTGACCTCATATGACCTTTGACCTCCACCAGAAACAAAAGGGTCCTTTCTCTCAACATGAAAAATCTATAATCAAAGTATGAAAAGTGTTGGTTCCTAGGTAACATTCCAATATGGGCCCCATATCGATGAACATATGGGTCCAGAAGATTTTGCACCCAAGATTCATAAGTGGCCATATGGGCCAGCCCAGATAACCCATATGACCCATATGGGATAGTCCTGGGGGCCCATGTGGGCAATTGCTCCATATGGGTACCAGAACTATCCCATATGGGTCATATGGGCATATGGGCTGGCCCATATGGCCCCTTATGAATCTTGGGTGCAAAATCATATGGGCCCCATATGGATTCACCTATATGGGGCCCATGTAGGTTTGCTACCTGGGTTATTCCTATCTAGAGATAGCGCGATTACAAGGTTTTCGGTCTTTGACCTCTGGTGACCTCAAATGATCTTTGACCTCCACCAAAAACAATAGGGTTCTTTCTCTCAACATGAAAAATCTATATACCAAATATCAAAAGTGACGGTCGTTCCTATCTTGAGATATGGTGATTACAACGAGAGTCACAAACACCCATGCACACACCTACACACACATGACTGAGCAATAAAACCTCATCTAACTACACACACACGCACACGACCAAGTTAAGTTGAACGTATGAATTTAACAATTGTAATGAAAAGTATATCAGGGGGTAACAGCAGCTATAAGACGGTAAATAGTTGCAAGATGTCTGTGATTGACGATGATATATTCCTACATCAAAGTTGCCGTTGATAACATCTTAGATGTAGGCCTAAGCTTAGTCAAGTTTTAGGCGGTAGCCTAACGTCAAGCTTTCCAATACTAAGCAGCATACATAACGAAACTTCAGGCCTAGCATGTCAGCATATGCTCCTGAATCTTGCTGAGGACCATACTGGCTGTAGGCTACAGAAGCTTGATGTACAATGATGTTACTTCAGTTTGCAGCATGTCCAATGCATAATACTTCAATTTGAAAAAAAAAGAAAAACTAATTAACTTGTTCCATCAGTATATCAAGTCCTGTAACTAGGAATTGTCAGGATTGGGAAGGGTGGGAATGGGATTAGGCAAGGCGAATGAGGCTTGACACTGACTCATAGAATGACAAGCAATTGAGCATCATTGCAGGAAGAAGTATTTCCTAAAGAAAACCGATATACCAGGTTAGGGGCTTGGCTGACTGTTGGGATAAGGGATTAGGGGGATCATCAGTGCACGTTTTCTTTTGTAAAAGTCAGTTGATTTCATTAAAGAGAGTTGTTCTTTGACAGTTAAACCTTTTTTTTGTAATTATAACATTTTTTGTAATACATTCATATGTCTACCATGGTAGTCTGTAATTTGGAGGGGGTAGAAGAGGACATCACACCTGGCTTATGAGTCAAGGGATCTCATCTTTGGAATTCTTAGTCATTTAAAGTTTGTATAACTTTTTTATTCTTGAACTCTAGGTTTTGAATGGTCATATTTTTTTGAGTATAAAGACACCAGCTATAGATGAGCAGTATGTTTCATACCAGTAGCTTCATAGATCAACGCGGATTTACGTCCACTTGCATTGACAAGAGTTAAGAATGTAACCTTAAAAGTTATGTGCACTCATACCTGTTTCATTTTTTACCATTTTCATCTTTTGATGTTTATCAAAGCACCAGAAAGTATTGTCGGCTAAAAGCCAGTTCCTCGGCTTCCTTCTATTGGAATTTATAGTTAGGCCTTGGTTACCGACAAAATAAGTTTGAAATAACCTTTTTCAAATCCCAAAGAAGGGTACCATTCATTGCATTCATGGCAAGCCCATGTGCTGCAGTTATATAACACATTTCATTGTCAAAATTTACTTTGATTTAAGCCTCGTTTCCCAACCATTGAGCATGTTCTTTGGGGTCACAGAACTTTCATTTATATATTTAAAAAAAGGGTTTTACAGCCGAAGAGTTTGAAGTGCAGAGAAGGTTACTGACTGTATAGTGAGTTATGCAATGACGTCACTTCAGGTTCATGGAATGTCTCTTACACGTTTTAAAAGCACTGATAACAAAATTTATACCGTTCTTTCTCAAAGTTTTCCTTGGGAGTTGCTGTAATCAGCAGTGGCTGTGGAATGGGGATGCAGGAGTTATAGTTTGTGGAAACAGGCTTTTGGAGTATGGTATACCATAGGTCTATGCATAGGAACCACCTGGCCACTATCCTGGAGATTTTAAGTTTTGGATTCCCGTTATGTATTTAGTTTTTCTTGAAACTGTTTCACATCACTCACTGATTTGGTATCGTTGAGTGTTTATCATGATAATTGTAAATAAAGACGTAAATCATCTGTTTTGCTATTTCTGATTTTCAACATGATTATAACTAATGATGAAACTACTAGAGTATTGTTAGGAAGTTAACTTCTTGTTGTTCCCTCCTTAATATCCTTGCCATGCATGGTTTCATGAATATGCAATATCATTTGGCCATAATTGCATACTCCGGATAGCTACCCCAATCTCCCAATCATACACAAAATTGGCACAGTGGTGGAATTGCAAATGTGTACTCTTACTAAAAAGTTTAAGACTTACCCTATAGGAGTTAAACTACCTTTGAAAAATGTTACACACAGCTCCAAAGTAAACATCAAAGTAACAAAGTAACACCTGGTAAACATTAAAACTTTACACCTCAATAACAGTCGTTTTAATACTTTAAAAGTGGCCCCCTGTGATGCTCTTATCTAGAGCTGTTCAAGTATTACATTTAACACTTGTGTTTTTAGAGTGTGGGTGTGGATTCTTGCAACTTAGTAGTCGAAGGAATCAACACGCTGGACAACATAGTTATTTCTACAGGTGCTTTTCTCTATAGACACTCCCTAGGGACGTGGATATAGTTTAGTTAACTTAAGTTCTAGAAATAAGATGTAATCGATAAAACTACGGAACTGATTGATTTAGTTAAAACAATTCTTCGCCGGCGAATTATCACTCAGGGACATTAACATAACCACTACGCACATCCAATGACAAAAATAACATATACATGAATGAAAACGGGGCTGGAGCAGTGCCTTGCAAGGCAGGGCCATAACGCTAGAGTCCAGACTCAGTTCAATTCCGGACTCGAGCCCGTTTCCTTACTTAACTCGTAACTGTTCCAGAATGGGAAGTCCTGAAACAGAAACTAGTTCAGAAAGGGTTGCACATGGACTCGAACTCAAACATAAGCGTTACACAAATGTTACATAGGGCTTGGCTAAATCGTTATTGGTGTGCAGTGTAATACAGTCACCTTAATTACAGGGTAGACTGGGCTATGAAACTGACTGCTAAATTGACCTTTTCATGGGCGGCGATCATTGGGAGGACAGGGGAGATGCCCCCAATATAATATAAAATGTCCCCCAATATTTAGAGGTATGCAAAAAAATTACACACATTTTCGATATGAATAATTGTGATATTAGCCTAATGAATGGCAGCTAGGAAGAATTTAGATCAGAAATATGTGATCTGTTTCCTCTAAAATGCCTCAAATCGCTTGGCTCCCAGCCACGTTGCCCCTGGACCCCAGTAGAGGACCTATGGCGGTCCCCTGTACCCATAGCCGGAGTCGCAAAGCGTTCACACAAGCAGATGCCCCGAATAATTTTAACAGATCGTCACCCCTGGATTAGTATTAATGCCTTTTGAAAGGCATAAAAGCCATTTGTAGGCTGTGCTTTATTTTCACTAAATGAACGGATGGTAATTGGCCAGGGATTAGGGTCATTGCGAGCGAAATTAATTAGGAATCGGTGTAAGGTGTATAACCCTGCTGGAGGGTACTGCATTTGACCAGCCTGGGAGCCCTGACAACTCCCTGATTTGACATAACACTACAAAAAGGAACAGTGGTACACTGAAACCTCGTCTTACTACAAAGTACGCATGAACTCAATTATAACGTGACCAAAGAACAAGACATTGTCTTTACATGGATCATTTCCGTCATCTTGGCGGTAAGAGAATGACCAGCTATTGTTAAGTGAAAGAATCAACCCTTCCCCTCCTTTACGTTAAGACCTAACAATCAATACAGCCCCTTCCTCGAATCTGTTCCACACCATTTTGACATTTCATTGACTGAATTCATACTATTGAATATAAAGGATATTGTTTGATCTTTGCATGTATGTCTATATTCCGCCTTCTTGTTCGTGGATATTACTTATGTATGTCATCACTGTAAGACCCCCCCCCCCCCCACGGGGGAAATAGTCCAGATTTCCCCTAACACCGCATGTAGACAGAATTTTTAGTCTAATAGGAACCCAAAGTTAGATGTTTTTAGCCAATCTAAAAAAAAATTGTAAAGAATCTGTTTTCAACGGATTTGAGCAAAAGTATCTAGATTTACGGCTGGGGAACCTCAAAATGGCGTTCAAAATTGCCGCCGCACGCAATTTTTTTTCGTAGGAGGGGTAGGGCAAGTTATGAAGTAATCATATATTACGAATAAAATATTAGAAATCATGCTTTGAATTGTATGTACAATCTGCTATATAAGAAATATGGGTTTTCAATCGAAAATATTATATATATATATATTTTTAATGATTATTATTATCTATTTTTATGCTACATTGTTATTTTATCATTAGCGGCCATTTTGCTTTTCCGCCATCTTGATCTCAAATCCAACAGAAATGTTTTTAAACATAATTTTAAATTTTTTGGCATGAAACATGGCCATATTTTAAGAGTCAGTGAGTTCAACATATTTTCATAAATATTTTCCTCATTATTTCAATATATTATTAACTACATGTGCGGCGGGCGAGTTTTTTTTTTCGTAGGATAGTGAGGGGAATATTATGTATTATTCGTGCAATTCACAGTCTTTGTTAATGACTATTCATAGCGTTTTCCTTCCTCGCTTCATATCAAGCTTACTTGTTCATGTTCCGTATGAAAAGTGGCCACAACGTGTTGCTACACTGGGTTTATCGCAACTCAAATACCTACAGTTTAATAACACTGAGACTGTAAAGAACAACTGCTTTGATTGAATATGGTAACTTAACGGAACTTCAAAAAACAAAGATTTTTTAACGTTTCTGGGTGTAAGGGTAGTGAAGAAACTAAGGGAAGTTCCGGTGAAAGTGGGGATATATTCAGCCTGAACTTAGTTAAATCTAAGTATCATTTTCTCAGTTCACTAAGGCAACGTTATATATGAGTAGGCCTACTTCATAACTTGCCCAACCCACACTACAAAAAAAAAAAATTGCGTGCGGCGGCAATTTTGGACGCCATTTTGAGGTTCCCCAGCCGACACCGGCGGCATTTTTTTTTTTTTTTTTTTTTGGAAATCTAGATAACTTTACTTACTCAAATCCATTGAAAACAGGTTCTTTACAATTTTTTCGCAGATGAACCTTAGTTTTGGGTTACTGCAGTGCAATTGAAGAATATTGAGCTGTGTTCTTCATAAGCCGGTCTCCCCGAGCTTGCCCTTGGACTTGTTGGCGATGGAAGTGAACAAATATACCTTCTGCTCACTGACGTACGTGAGGGAAATATTGACTCATCCCCTCAACGTCCCGCGTGCATAAAAGTTTTGGGTTTGGGGATGCCGCTACTTACTCTGGGGGATCGATGGCCTGCATGTGCTATTTTACATAAAATAATACCCCAAGGGTCCCAACTGAAACGTCCACACCACATATTTAAAGGAAAGTCCGGGCTACCCGTAGTGCAGATGTGAACCTGCAAGTGCTTCTAAATTGAGTTACACCACTACGTTGACGCCTCATAAACCAAGCTAACGACATTTCCAAAGAATAGCCCTCAGTTTACAATGAAAAACAATTATTTACGCTATTACTAGATAAAAGTAAGTCCTGGCCAAATAGTTTCACAAAACCTGGAGTCCTAGGCAATATGTATATAAATATATATATATATATATGTATATATACTGAATTTGTAGAATTGTGAATTTGTAAAATTGTTGAACTGAATGATATGGCTGTTTCATCAAGTGTTTGCCTTTTGGTTTTTTTTTTCCTGTGTAGACGGAAATGCTCACTTTGTATTGTGACATGGTACATTAGGATCTCCCCCCCCCCCCAAACAGGACACTGATCATTTTATTGACTAATCTCATGGCCTGACCAGAGAAGACGTCTTAGTCTTTACAGTGGCGCCGTCAAAAAGTGCATGAAGGTATCCCTCCAACCCCCCCACCCCCGTCGATGCCCTTTTCCCCCATTTACTCTATCTGTTCAGTCCACTCCTGCACAAATGGTAAACAGTGTACACGAGAAAAGGGCACCCACAACTTTATCACTCCCCAGGGAAGAGTCTGCTTCCCCACTTGCCCCCCCTTTCATGTGTGGTCGGGGAAAAACTGTTTCACAGAGGGAGGTGGTTAGTAAAGGCTGTTTTGTTTGGTTTTGACGTGAATAAACGGCATTCTCGGCCTGTCGGACGGCCATTTAACAATTGTGCTCAACTGGCATGAGCTACTACACCATTGTCTGGCGTTGTCGGTTTTAAGACCTCTTAGTCCGTAAACAACTGGGTCGTGGTCGGCCCGACTTAAACCAATTGGTTAGAAACTGGGCGTAAAACTTCATCTAACTAACTAACGGGGCGTAAAACTTCATCTAACTAACTCAGGCTGTAAACATTGTCCGCAGTCTGCTTTTCAGAATTCGATCCGAATACATCTTGGTATCTGTGTTTCATTTGTCAATAAACTGGTAAATCATCACACTAAGTAGACAAAAAGGTATGCCTTAATGTCTGATTTCTTAAAGCATAATTTTTTTTATATTTTTATTAAGTGCTTGAATGCTAGTCACACTGGTGGATGGGTAGTACAATAGATCAAAGCAGGCCCCGATTGACTGTTAATATCGGTAAGACTTTGGGGATTACCCCATTTTCATTTTTAATTCAATGTCTTTGAATCACACAAAAGACCATCTAGGTTTGTTGCACCTATCATCATTCTAATATTTGTATTTTCATTTCGAAGAAGTAGCCAAGGGGTACATTTTCTTATGTGACTTGGTTCTATAAGTGTCCTAGTGTGCCACTTTCTTCAAGCCATTTCAAAAAGAAACTGAACTCATAGCTTATCAGAGAAGAGTTCTGGGTTTTGCCAGTTGTACCGCAAAGGAAGATGGGGGATTTTCTGCAGTAAATGCCTTCCTTTCTACACTCCCTCCCCAGTCAGTTCCTGTAGGCATACAGTTTACAAAAGCAATGCGCCATTACAACTTTTTTATCCCCCTCCAACAGATTCTGTTCCCCTTTAAAAGTAAGATCGGTAGATTAACCAGTCTGCCTGAGGGCCCATCCATCAGGTACGAAACCGACTTCGTTGTCTGGGTAACCGATTTTGATGGCAAGACTGTGCCAAGTCCGTGGAAAGCCGGGACACCCAGGGCAAAACCCACGTAACTCGAGCAGGATTCAAAGCCACGCACTCGTGAAACACACTGTTGCACGCAAGATGGATAAACCCCTCTGCCCCGAGAAGAGTGTTTCTCTCCATTCCCCGTCTTAAAACCTGGCGGCGCCACTAGATCTTGGCTAACATGCATTTGGTGTCATGGTCGGTCTTCGTTGGTTAAAAAATGCTTTAGATGCAGTTGAAGGGACACTACTTTTATGAAGGGTGGGCTGACTAGCCGCCAGTGTGGGATTTGGTGTCTGAAAGTGTGGGGTGGGACAAACGCTGGCTGAATACCAAACGGCGCCGAAAGCGTCGTGGGTGCGTAAAGCGCGTCATTAAAATGGCGATGACCAGGGTCCGCACTAATGCCCCTGGTGGGGTCCAGAGACAACTTCCTGGTGGGGGTTCAGGAAAACTCCTTCGTGAGAGTCTAGGAGCAACGCCCTAGTTGGGTACTAGGGGACAACGTCCCGGAATCTCGAGGTATTTTAAAAATTAAAACCATTATTATGAAGCATTTGCCTATCTTAGAACTCATCGGATGTGCACTAAACAGATCAGAAGAATCATATTTTGAACATTCAAATGAAAGTCACAATCAGAATAACATGTCATTTATATGATTAAGGAGGTTTGGTGTGTGGCTGGTTACTATGATGATAGCATGTTTTTTTGCGAAAATGGAACACGCAAGATGGTTTACAGGAAGTTAGCACGAAACAATATTGAAAACGGTTGCCTGCGAAGCGCTCCGGGAACATTATTTTATTGTAGTCTATCGTTTTTCTATATTTGTTTTATTGCAATATTATCCATAACATCAAAGACTCTCCTTCTTTCCCCAGTCACCTATCCTTCCTTTTAAGTTTCATTTATGTCTGGTCTGGGACAAGTTTTTCATCATTATATAAAATAGGATAGTTTCGAAAATAAAGGTTAAACCATAATTTTGTAAGGGCGATGAGAGGATGAGGTTGATGGTGTATAAAACTTTCGCAAAATAAATTAAATGTTTTAAGGATGGTTATTATAGAGACATGGTTATGGACGTCCGCAGTAAAAAAATGCCAGAGAAGAGAGTTTCATTGAAGGTTGCGTCTTCGAAAGGTTTGGCCGGCGAAGCCTTTAACCGCGAATGCCGAAGGCACTGGGGATTAGGGTCCTTCTAGACATGGGCCTCGATCACGGGGAACAGGGAGAACATGTTCTTCCCATATTTGAGAAATCGCCCATTGACTTTGATTTTTCACACAGTAAATTATTTGAAAATGGGGTCACCCTGAGTACAAATCACCGCCGTTGGTTCCGGATAATTTTTCCTATATTTGATGGCTATTGCCAGATTGTGGCCATTCTGGACCATCTCTAAAGATAATTATGCATCTCCGGATGTAATTTGAAATGCTAATGAAATACTTTTCGTATCGTGATTGCAAATTTTAGATAGTAACCGTCGAAGCACTGATCCTTCAGGAAGTAATAACGAGGCGATTCCACAAAAGTTCTACTACGGACAGCAGTACTAACGAGAAACCGACTTCTATTGAGCTCACGCTAAGCAGGTTGAAAAATTTACTGAGAATCGCGATTCCCTATACACGGATAGGTTTCTGAATTGTGCATACAAGGACCATGCATGGTGCGTGTAAATTAGTACTCTACGTGCCCCTAATTTCAGGGCTTCACGTCATAAAGTGTGGAGTAAGAAAACGCCTATGCTTTGGAAGTCATTGAATTTTATCTCTGGCAAATTCCTTCAAGGTAACGAACAAGGTTTTCAATAGCAATTGCCCCTTTGCCTCCATCCTTGAGATCCCCCACTGTATTAGTTAGTATTCATTGCAGGTGCGTGCGAAGCACGCCCACAAAATATTTTTCCTTGTTTTGATATTTAAAATAAATGTTTTCCTTCAATTTACATAGCAAAATTTACCATAATATTAAAAAAATCTCATAATTTCTCTGGTCTCTCTCCCTTTTGTTCATTTCTTATTATCTTTTAAGGTCTGGAAAAAGTGTAGGTGTAGGGGGCAAGTGTCCCTCCTCGAATTCCCGCCTACGCTAGCAGTTTATGTGGTTTTGACATAACAAACGACTTGCTCAGACTTTCGGACAATATGCAATTTGTACAAAAATGTGCGCTACTGGGAAGGGCCAGACGGTGGTTTGCGGACTAAAGTCGGAAAACATGGGCCGTAGTCTGTTATCAGGATTCTAGGAACTTTGTGTCCCTTTTGGTCTGATTTCCGTCTGGAGTAAGTAAGGTATAATTTTATTTATTTTATAAGTGGGTGTATATAAAATCACATTTTTGCAAGGATACTTAATTAATTCAAGAAGGCCTTGTTTAAATAATGTGGTAAGGCTTTTTGGAATTTTCCAATGGTTCTCATTTTTTAATTTCAGTTTCTTCGAATCACACTCCATATCAGGTAAGCTGCTGTTCCTATCACTATCCATTATATTTGTATTTTCGTTTCTAAGAAGTAACGAAGACGTGCGCATCTCTGGAAGGGACGTGAAACCTCCTGTTATAATTGTTTCGTAGTTTGATTCGTGTTAAATAACACTTCAAAAGAAAGGTTACCACCAGAGGCGGAGCTTTCATGTAGTCAAGGGGCGGATGTCCCCCCCCCCCCTTGAAGGAGTCAAACCAACCACTGGCGCGCTTTTCAGTTTGTAAACGTGCTTTTAATTATTTGCTAAAATTGATATGGATTTCCCTTTAATATCATTTCATCGGCAAGTGGGAAGGATCATTTTATGCAATCTAGGAGGTATCGTAGCCAAATACATTTTCTAAAAGGTAGGTGCTTAGATCAGTGATTAGTTCTAAACTGTGTCCAAGGATAGCCAGGGGTGAATTAAGAAGAATGAGGGGGGGGGGAGGGGCATGGCCAAAATACTGGAATCCGATCTGATGAGCAGACTCGTTTTAAGTTGTTCCCTTTCTTGTCCATTTTGACAGATATTTGATCATAATTACTGGAAAGCTTGTTCCGAAACTGCAACTAAAACTGCACAACAATTTGTAATGCCATAATTCCTTGCACATGTCTATCTTGACTTGCATGGCCTATGCTAGGAGTCAACACCTACAAGTCTTTAATTTCCAAACATTTTCCGGGTTGGGAGAAACCCCTCCCCGGCCTTTTGTTGTGACTTCTGGCCTTTGGCTCTAGCAGATTTCAAAATCGTCTCCCTGGGCCTCCACTTTTACCTAAACCCCAGATCCACCTCTGACGAGGTTCATCGAAGACGTTAGCAAATTTGTATTGATCTAGCTTTCACACATTTGAGGGCGCGTTTCAGTTGAACTGTATATAGCTCGAGTGTTCTGTCTCTTCCTCTAGATTTGAAATTCTTGAGTAAGCACAGGGCGTAATCTCTGCAGTAGTTCCTGTTTAACGTTGTTCATAGTGAGCAAGTATACGATGATCCTTAACAAAACATATCGAGAACGAAATTGAGTGAATTGTGATGAATTTTTAAAGAAGCTCTTTAACACCGTTCTTGCCCCTATTACCGAACCCCTTTCTCCGCCACTGGTTTAGGCTTCGCTAGATAATTCAACACTGTTTACCACATCTACTTCCAACCCCTGATCCTGGCCTGGTCATACCAAAGGCTTTAAAAATGGAACCTACTGCCATTGTGCTCGGTCTAAGAATAGGCAATGAAGTAGGGGAAATAAGCCAGTGAGCCACAACTGGAAAAAAGACCGGGGCCGGTCCAACTTACACCAATTGATCAGAAACTGAGCCGTAAAACCTCATCTAACTCTAACACTCCACCCCCTTATCTTCAAACATGAAATTCGGCCGTTGATCGATTGAAATTCGTCGATATCTTCTGCAAACGTAATATTTGACTTCTCTTCGTAGAAGAGGTAGGAAAGGGTACCAAAGACACGAATTAACGTACATTGAACGACTTCCGACGTAAGTTACAACATAAAGTAAGCGAACTAACTGAAATTACTCAATCCAATGATTTATCAAACTGTGGTTTCATGTGTCAACTTAAGCTTTCTGCTGTATATCAAAGCCACAACTTTATGACGTCAATTTCGTTTTAGGGAAGAGTAACTTGCCAAATCACACACGGTATTGAGCTTGTACTTTTAAAATCCTACCATTCTGTTGTCTAAGTGAGGTATATCACGTAACCCACCCTATCACCTAATGTCGTTGGCAACTTGCCAGTACCAGGAACTCTCAAATGCATTTCTACGGAAAATGTTTCCGTCCATCAGCCGTTTTTTGAGCTCACTATTCTCATGAATTGTACACTCATAACAAAACAAGGCAAGTTCCAGCTAACCCTGGCAGGGAGTCAAATTCATCAGAATGCCACACATATTGTGTACAATCTGTAACGTTTCATTTATATTTCATTCCGAAGTACGCGACTCCGCAATGCATACATGTTCATAAACATTCATATTCATTCATGCATTCATCGGCATTGTGGCATCAGTACAGCAGTTCAGTGAAATGCAGCTTAAAGGTGCGTTCACACCAAAATCAAAATCTGCTGCGTTTTGCAGGGCGGGAATCGCAAAGCAAATGGCTTGTGTGTGTGTTTCTATGGAACCGTTCAAACCAAAATCGCGTTGTGAAAAACGTATTTGCGGGAATCGCACGATTCCCGAGTCGATTGATCTCTGACTGATTCAAAGTGGGAATCGTGCGATTTTTGTTCTGAGAGCAATGGTAGCTCGCCATACAATAGGGTTTTTGTCGAACAGGTGTTTGCATTTTTCATTGTTGTGCTGTATAGGCAGAGATGCCAGAGAAGTTTAAGTTTAACGTTTGAGGGTCAGGAAGCCAATTGGCTCATTAACAACCCTATACCAGAATGAGCGTGGATGA
>WURT03589611.1:0-20637 GCA_009936505.3 Holothuria glaberrima
TCAGTAATCGTAAAAGCTGATAAAAATGAAGTTTTTTCACAGATTTTTCGGTGGTAGAATAGGAATAAACCACATTTATTGCGATTTATTCCTTAAGTGGCGGAGCTAGGGAATTTTGTCAGAGGGGCAAGAACGGCCGGTAAGGGCGCTTTGAAGTAGATAGATACCCTGTGCCTCAATATAGCAAAAATCTAAAAAGGGTGCTAACAGACATTTGAGTCCGTCAGGAGGGGGCAAAAGACACCCTCCTCGACTATACGGACACTTGGGCCACTGATTGCAGCAGTGTTAGAAAACGGAGCCTCAAACTTTTGAAATGTGTGTGTTAAACATTGTTGGGAGTTTTGCTGGTCAGGATTTTTACATTGTATTCATAGTGGCATGTAAGTGGCTGGTTTAGGCAGCTAAAAAAATGTGGGAATTCTCGCAGACAATTACTGTATTTTTTAATGTGGGATAACTTAAAGGCAAATAGGCACTCGCCTCAATATTTGCTTTGAAAAATCAGCAAACTCTTGTAAATCTCTTATTGCATTACAAGTACCTCTGAAGATGTTTTGAACAATTCTCCTTGAATTTCACAAATTCACTAACAAAAATACTGTCACATGATCAAAATAGCCCATTCATGAACTAGAGTGATGGGGCATACTAAGTCTGATTTGGGTGACTGCATTTTCTCTTTAGTCTGACTCAGATGTGAGAATTCCACAGTTGCACTTTATAATGTAAACACTCATTTTCAGTATATATTAAAAAAGAGCATCACTCTATAAATCCTGTGTTACCAACAACATCTTTGTTTCTTCTGTGTTGTTGACTCAGGATCATCTCTTGTGCCATGTTTCACAAGGAAACTACCATTTGATGGATATTGACTTGTAGTTAGCAAGCTTATTATGATGTCCTGGAAGGCCACCTCAAAAATGTATTTTTATAGATACCTGTATTTTGGTTGTAAAACTAATCACTCAGTCAAACATCATTTCAGAAATTATACTTAATGTTTTAGAGACAGCATAATTTTTCAAATCCAACACAAATTAAAAGAAAAAACCTGCAACCATTACTTCAGTATGAAATGTCAAAATTTGTGAGTTAATGTGCTTGTGTCAAGTCTTCTACCATGGATCAATGCTCTTAATTTGCAGACTCAAGAATCTGATTTAGAGCTATTTGTGGTAAGTTTTATCAAACTTCAGTAGCTCTTTGAAAAATGAGTGGGTTTCCTTTGAAATTATGTTCATATTTAAAATATTTTGCAAATATTGCACACGTTTTTTTAATTAAACTGAAAGGAACTAGAATGAAGTGCTCGTAAATTTCAGGATATTGATATTGCCACTTTAAGGCGTGTGCCATAATTTCCGGAATGAATTAGTAACTTGGCACATGGTTTATATTTCAATCTAAACTTGCAGGAGAGATTTCATCATCCATTTTCTGAACTTTGTACTTGAAGAACGTTTTTAGTATCAATAAATAGATAACCTTCCACTGCAATGTACATCAGTTAAGGTAACAAACAACCTAACACACGTGTCCACTACAAGAATTAGTGTGGTGTGTTATAGTGGACATTGCATTAATATGATCTAAGTACACAAAGTTGGTTTGTCGAAAGTATCATTGTGTATGGATTTATCAGCTCTGTGGTCAAGATATTCCTTAATGGACCTGAAAGTATGTTTGGTGTATAACTAGAGTTGGAATGTACATAGGCTAATACAGAGTCACTCTATCCAGGAACATTTTACATGAGAGTTTATATTTTGACAAAAAGTTACTCATACCTAGTGCTGCGGTAAGTTTTTGTATAAACTGTACTACCATATGGTAGGGGATATCTTTAATCAAACTCATCACATGATGGATGTGTATTTTTACTGTGAATACAATTATTATGAGTATGCATGATAATTAATAGTATAACAATTGAACTAATTCAGATTTGTTTTCATCAAACAAAATTTCAAAACATTTCATTAGCATCAATGCTTAAAGGGCATCAAGCAGTCATTCTAAACTTAATTTGAAACAACAGGTAAATTTCTTTTGTTTTGACTTCCAGGTATCTTTCATGATATTTTAGGACTTACATTTGCATATTTAAGGTAAACCAAGGAGTGAATTCTCTTGAATTTCACAATTTAGTTAGAAAAATATTGTAACATGATCCTCAAGAGCCATTCAGAAAATAGGGTAGACTACAGACTACTACACTAATCCAGATTGGTGTGAGTTCATTATGTTTATGGAAGCAAAGCTTCATAAACATATTGCTATTACCCAGGTTCAGGTCACGTGACAGTTTCTTTGTCCCAGGTTTTCAGGGAAAGTTCTTCAGTATTAGGCATGACCTTTGCATCATACATTTGTTACAAATTGTTGATCAGAACGAAGCAAGGACAGTTGGAATAAAGGAATTTTTCACTAAATAACGAGGAAATATAGAATATTTCATTATAAAAACGTATGAATGTTGTAGGTTAATAATGGTATGACTTGTTTTCATAGGATACATTAGCTTGACGTAAAACACCGTTAGTTTTCAGTAGTCCTAGTAATAGTAACCCCTCATACATTGTTGAGTACCTCAAATGAGCACAGACTCAATAGGAAGAAGTCACCGTCGCTGTGACCAGTCGTGCAGCACGGGACACAGGGTAAGCAGTGGTTCCTTTGTACAGGGAGTTGCTATAGGCCCACATGCACAACACAGAGTTCTGTGTATCACATTTACATACACAGCAGTGTTTATTGAAAACGACAGCGTTGCAACTACAAGCTGTCTGTTAGTTCGTACTGCCGAAACACAGCCACAGAGCAGTATATAGGCATGTTCCTACATCCTGCTCTTTAATTACAGCCGCATAAATTTATCGAAAACATTGTAGGCCATTTGAGCGGCATTGTTAATGTTATCAGCCCCTACACACAACTGACACAGAACTTAGAAGTAGACAAATTAGGCCTAATTAATGGGACTTAGCCTTCTTCAGTCACATGGAATACCGTGCACTTTGTGTTGGCCTTACTCTTGTATACCTTGTTGTATACAGACTATCAGTGGCCTACAAGGATTTTTTTGAAAACATCTGCAGCAGTGTGGTGTGCTTGTCATTAGGCCTACATCACCATTTTTGAAATTGTAACAATAGAGATTTGTATTGTAGGTCCCAGGCCTATAACGTAGTGGTATTGTTGTAGTCTGGACAAGGAACGCGGCATCTGAGTGAGTGAACCATTTTGTGGGCTGGGCCTTATATTAGTAATTTGGCAAAAGTGTTTTTTTCAGTGAGCGTAGTCTGAACCAATATTGTCAGTTTTCAATACTGCAGCCTAGTACTCTGCACCAGGCATAGTGTGTTAGTAACTTTGTAGTCTGAATCTTTGAGACAAGACAGTTCTGTTATTTAAAAGTGATCTGTTGTGAAGTGATTCCTTTTTCAGTTCTATAATTTCTTCCTTGTGACATCTGGGACTGGGATGAATACCATTCAGTGAAGTAAAAATTTTCACATAGTAGCTTACCAATCGCTTCCATAAACAGTGGTTACGGTTTCTGTAACCACATTTTTAGTTTTCCCTTTAAGTTTCAAAATCTGTGAGCAATATTTTTGGAGTTGCCAATCTCTTCTTATATGCATACAAATTCTGTTCTTATAAGTATAAGAATTGCAGGTAAATATACCAAAATGGAAGGAGCTCAAACCTGAGGTCCTATAGAATTAGCACAAAAATAACTTGAAGGCAGACATCTTGTCTTTAATGCCCTTGCTTGTCCTATAGTTTCCTTTCAATCCAGGTTGAGGTGAATTATGAATGGTGGAAATGCAGACATTCTTACTCAATCATATTATAAGGACTAAACAATAAATTTATAATTGTGTTTGTCTTTTTGGAAATAGATTTTATGTTCTAAAACTATGTTTACTAGTAAAATTTTTTCAAGTCCCTTCAAAAAGTAGTTACAATCCTGGACATCCCCCCCCCTTCTACTCTCCCCTCACCACTGCAAAATACTGTAAGTTATCTACAGAAATATGCTTTATCTAATTTTCCAGTAATGTATCAGGGTAGATTTGAATTTGTAATGATGGAGATTTTTAAAGGGAGATGGCAGTCGCCCCAAGTTTAGTTTAAAAAAATTGCTAATTCTTACAGTATTTTCATAATGTTCCTGTATAAAATCGTTTAATATTGAAGGTAAACCAAGGAGTTATTCTGCAAAAATTTAAGAAATAAGTAACAAAAACATTGTCACATGAGTAATAATTCCATTCCTGAACTAGTGTGCAGGCCACACCAATTCAAATGCATTCCCCTTTAATGTAGGAGTCATGGAGGGCTTTTGTAATCTGTTTTCTTGCTGAGTTAATTTAATTGATTTGCCTTGGGATAGAATGAATGTACCCATCCAGCTATGTTGAAACCAGGGGTGGTGCCAGCTGCAGGGGGAGGTCCATCCCCCTCCTCATCGAGGAAGGCTTCCCCCCGGCGGGGAAATTTTACAATTTTGTCATGGAGCCTTAATCTGTACGATAAAATATGTAAACTCAACAACGACCTTCAGTCACCATGGTGATCTGAACTGATTTACTTATAGAAAGGGCAGATTCTTCAATGCATGACACCAAATTTTCTAATTTTTTTCAAAAGAAAACCATCTATCCAAATTTTCTTCAATAAAACCCACAATTTTTCAAATTTTTGGGAAAAAAAGGCAAACATTTTTCTGTTGGGGCGCTGTGTGCAAAAACTTTTGTGTTAATTTGACATCATTTTGGCAGCTTATCCCCTTTGTCAGGGCTTCACATTGCTGGTCCTCCGGTTGGGGAGCTTGGCCCCCTGTCCAGCAAATCCTGGTACCACCCCTTGAAACTGCTGCAACTCAGGAACAGGTTTTCACCTTCTCTAAACTGTATTTCAAATGATGTTGAAGTAATGAAAGATAATGTACATAATTGACAAGCTATTTGCTGAGAAGTAATTGCATAATTTATTTTTTTTCTTTTCCAGGTTTCCTTCAAAACTTTCAGAAGAGGCTTCAAATAGCAGTATTAACTTAAAATGTCTAAAAGTGAATCAATCTACAAACCTAGCAAAGATGATAATGTGGTAGCATTAAAAAGAGGAGTTGGCCTCCTTGGTGGTGTGGCAATGATTGTGGGATCATGTGTTGGATCAGGTATCTTTATCTCCCCTCAAGGAACACTTCGAGAGACGGGAAGTGTGGGAATGAGTCTGATTATATGGGTTTTCTGTGCTATTATTGCAATGTGTGGTGAGTATGTACTTCTTGTGACTTGTAGTTGTACTTTTCTGAAATTTCCTTTCATTAGTGAATATATTTATAAAAGAATGTGAGCTCAATGACTGATTGGCATATAATGTTATTGTGAAGAAAAAAGTCAGCGATGTGAAAAGAAGTACTTTACAAACCCCTATAGGCTTAAAGAGCAATAAGAATTTCCAGAGAATTGAAATCCCAAGTTAAAGACATGAAGAAATCAAAGAATTAAAGTGCCTCCCAAACTGTTACCCCCCCCCCCATGTAGTTGACTCCTACACACTCATTTGATGTAATCAAATGTAAATTTAGTAAGACATCTCACAGATGTGACTGTAAGGGCAGTTTTAAGAGTGGAAATAAGATATTAGAGGGATGAGTTATTGGGAGTGAGCATGCACAATCCATGTTGTACATACTGCCCCCCAAAACCCCCCACCATTCTATGGTGTACTAGTAAGTGGGGTATATAATATTACAATCCCTATCACTGAAGGCTGCTGCACATACATGGAGCTCTGAAATGAATTTCAGTGGAAGATATTTATATCAATCATGCCTTCAGGCTTACTGCTTCACCAGAACTGTACACTGGCCCAAAGACAAACTAGGAAAGTAAACAACTGACTATTTTTAGAAAGCTAATTTGTCATGAGATCAAAGGTGGAGATGTTGATAACAAAATTTGCCTACACATGAAGAACAGTTTGTTTTAATCTGCAATTGATGAAGGCGTATGAGACCACGGTAGCAAATTTCTTGGGCAGGTTTAACTAGAAAAACTCAGAAATTCTACTTTTTTTAAGTAGGTACATATGATAACGCAACAAATTATGAAGAAGTTGCAGCAAACAGCTTTATTGTATCTTGTTCTGTTCTAGAGATATGGCTATTTATTGCAATGACAGGGTGCCACCATAAGATGACTTACCATAAGATGACTTGAAGCAATTCAGTTATGTCCTATCAGAGCCACATTAGGACAATTCTGAAATGTAGATCTTTGTTTACTTTGGACTAGTTTTTCATTTAAGGAAATGAAATAAAAAAAATTGTGCATCCCTTCTTAAAATTTACAGCCTGGGGAATGAATAGTTTAGACAGAAACTTAATAGTACCTATGGTATCAAAAATTTTTTGAGAAATATTATAAAGAACTACATAGCAAATCATAATTTGTTGTGGCTGTATGACATCACGAAAGACTTGCTACAAGTCATCATTTTTTGCAAATGGTGGCACCCTGCCATTGCAATAAATAGCTATATTTCTAGAATGGAACAAGACACAATGGAGCTGTTTGCTGCTGCTTGCTTATAATTTGTTGCTTTACAATATGTACCTACCTAGAAAGCAGAATTTCTTTTCCCTTTTTAAAGAAGGGATTCAGTTGAGGCATTTCTTGGGAAGAAAAGTCACACACTTTGCAATTTTCAGAATTTACAATACAGCTTAAACTCCACTATGATTGCCAGTCTGTAGGGAGGTTTCACATACATGTGCAAAATGCATGCACACACTAGGTTATGTATTAAAGCAATATGGTGTTTGACACATGTGTCCTCCAGAACAATTAACTAGTATGTGCACTGAATCTGACCTTTGATACAAGCTCCCTATACTACAGAATGCAAGAGGATAAATTAACCACAAACGATGGGAAAAAATTGCTATGAAAACAAAAAATTCCCTTTAGTTTACAGAATCATATTTATGAAGCACCTTTGGCTTTCAAGTACAGTATGCAAATTAAGTGCTTACAATGGTTAAGAACTGTTCTAACATGCATTCATGACAAAGCTGCTGCAAAGAAAGTGTTCTATTGACATCCTTGCAATTTTCCTTACACTTACACTATGTCATTCTGTATCATAGTCATAATCGTATATACCCCTAAAATAAATCCCCTTCACATTATAAGAAATTTGGGGTCTTTTTGACAGTATAAAAAAATTAAGTCCATGGATTTTTTAAAATGAAGTGATATCATCAGTTGAAAATTGACTACCAAATTGACTACATTTTAATAGTCATGGACTCAGGTATGTGTAGTAATGATATGTTACATAATAGTATTACTATAAATATCAGTTTATGGTTCATCTGCTGGAAATAGATTTTTATGGCTGGATCATTGGTGTCTCAAAATGTATAGGCTTGAATGCAACTAAAAGACCTATTATCATTCATTTATGACTGTGTGTCAAATATGGGATTGTTGTATTTTATCATTAATGCAAACTGATCTGAATCAAAGTGCTGCTTCAGAAATCCCCTCCTCGCCAGCCTACCCTCAAAGACGTGATCATTTTACCTGTAAAGACGTACGTAGTATGTGGCAGTGACTAACAGAAAATGTTTGGTAGTAAGCTTATGGTCAATAATTACTCACTTATTGATTATGCAGGGCTGGAAATAAAGACTATAGGCAATGGCCTTCATATTTTTGGCATGGCCTTATAGTGTCCTACATTTTGCCGTACTTTTCAAGCCCAATTTGGGCCTTGGTGCCTTTTCTAACAAAAGACAACTACATGTGTACCAGATAACACAAAGTCTTCTGTTTGGCCTTGGTGCCCTTTGATACTGTTTTTGTGCCCTAAAAGCTGATATGAAGATGCATGGCCTTGCCATCATGATGTCTTATTCCCACCCTGGAATGTAACATATGCCCAAGGAAATACTGTACCAGAGCAAATGTGCAAAGATGTTATCATTTGTATAATGGTAGTTTTAACTTATATTAAATATATCTAGTTAAATAATTGTGCACATTTCTTTAAGCATTATACATAGTGGAATTTTGAAGCATACTTTATGGAGAGTAAGAACTTGTGGCCTAAAAATTTAACATTTTCGTGACTGTAAATCTCATAGCCTTCAGATGCCAAAAAGATTGCCCATGTTTACATATGATATAGTCTGTTACTACAAGACAAAAGCGAAATCTATTTTTTCGGTATAATATGGAACAGGTAATTAATGTCTGGGAATTACCCCCCCCCCCCCCACTTTCCTGGTATTATACACTGAGAACAATAATTAAAGTGTGTCTGAAAATTCAATGCTTCACTTTACTGTATATTCAAATAACACAACTAGTGTACAGCTCTAGATACGAACATGATGAAATATACAAGATACCTCAAGAAGAACACTGATAAATCTGTTAGAGATTTTATTTCATAGCAGGTCAATAATGCCCATTTCAAGTGAAGAGTGGTAGGAAACTATAAGAACTGAAATAACAATGTTTATCTAACAATTACACAAACATTTGATACAGTGATATTTCAAAGGGGGTGGGGGCCGGGTGGGGAAGGGGGATTGTATCTCTACTAGTTTGAGAAAGCATGTTATTTTATATTAATATTGAGTGATCATAGCCTGAAAATAAACTCTTTTACATGAGGAAGCCCTAAATTTGCTGCAAGGAACATGCAAGAGTTCGTATTGCAAGTTAATTGCATCGATCATCCGTAAAAAAGAACCATTTTAATGGGTCATATACAGACCTATAATGCATATATCTTTGTACATTTGCATCTAGTAAAAGTGCAACTCCACTGACAATCCATTTGGATTTATTTCACAGGTGCTCTTTCCTATGCTGAACTTGGTGCTATGTTGCCATCATCTGGAGGGGAACATGCATATTTATTACACGTGTTTGGTGATTTGCCAGCGTACCTCTTTGCTTGGACCTTTACGGTGATCATCAAGCCTTGTATATTATCTATTATTTCTCTGGTGTGCGGCATTTACATTGTGGCTGCGTTGGGCATTGAAGAGTGTGGTAATGGCAGTGGCCTAGTATGGGCACAGAAACTCTTTGCTGGTGTAGTTTTAAGTAAGTCTATGCCTGAGTGTTAAAATTAATCCGTCATCACATTTAAAAGTGGCAGGGACTTTGTAGCTCACAGTTCTCAGCATTGCTATATCATAAGCTTATAGTGACTTTCAGTCATGACGGCCAAAATGAACCTAAGAAGAGAAAAATTTAGACCTCGATCTATAGTCAGCTCTTGCACACGTATCCTGACATTTAGGGAGCAGAAACTCAAGATCCCACCCGTTACCATCTACTGTACTTTGTTTATATTAAAAGGGAAATTTTGCATTACATTCAAGGATTGTTATTAAACTGTTCAGTCTCACCAATAAACTCTAGCAATAGCTTTATCTCTTCAAAATGTGATGCATTACAAGAGTAACAGATGTTACATTATTTGAATTTTTGAAAGTTTAGGTTAACAAATTGTATTTTTGTGCAACACACAACTGAATTTCTTCCTGTGAGAGGAGCCTTATTTTTTGAAAAGATGTGAGAGCCTTATTTCTTGGAAAGAAAGCTACCGTTATGCATTATTTTGAATTGTATATCATTATGTATCTATTAATATTGGTTTAAAAATGTCAAAATTTTCAGTTCAGTTTCACCAACTTTATTTCAGTCATTTATATACATGATAGGTACAGTATTTATATACATATATACAGGTGATCGACCGTGGAGTACCCACAGGAAGCTTTGCAAAGCTTATAAATGTGGATACCCCTACAACAGAAAAAAGTACAACTTAATAGATTCCAAAAATTCAAACAAATATAAAACAAAACACTGCATTGTCATGAGAAGAACATGGTGCATTCCAAAAATAAAAAGTATCATAGGCTGATGTTTGTATAAAAGCATTTTAAATTTTGTTTGAACATGTGTAGAGAAGTACATTGAATAACTGAAAAAGCATTCATTATCATATCTCTCAAATGTAGTAAGGCATGTGAAGTAAAACGACCAGGAAAAAACCTGATTTGATAATTATATAAAACATTATGCTTCTTTAGAAAACTGCACAATTTTTCGAAAACGATTTTTGTAAAACAAATGCAATGATATTCCCCATTAAACACCTTATCTAAGAGTTTTTTAGCCTCTAGAACATGTGATGTAGGCCCCTCCTATCTCCACCCCTTTCCCCTCCTATACCCAATAGAATATTGTCGCTTTCCAGTATGTCACTGTAGTCTGTATGGTGGTAGTGCTGAAGGGCTATAGAGACCATGCAGGTAATTAAAGTAAATACATTTGTCTTATACCTGAACTGTATATCATTAATAATGATCTCAAAAGGGGAGGAGAGGGTATAAAAAAGCTCCGTTCTCCCATGCAAGCACCCTTGACATGCATGTCCTACTTTACAAAGTAAGGTATTTACTACATTTCCCAAATCCTCCGTTGTATAGTATTTTTCTTGAACGGTATTGTCAAACAGTACCCAAAAAGATAGACTTGGGCAGAGAAGAGGATTCAATCCATCCTGGCCCATGGTAGACCCCTCCCGCTCTCAGACATACTGTATACACCCTTGAAAGATTTACATCTTTTCTGCCTTTTGTTGTGATTCAGATTTTTGTCTTCAGTGATACAATTGACCACATTGCAGTGTATTTGACATATTTTTCAAGCCAGAAATGCTATTGCACATTTACATGGTTGTTTTTCATGAAATCTTTTTTATGGCCATAGTTCCTCTTTTTTGTACCATATTTTTTGTTTCTCTTATGCAGTGCTTTTGCTTGCCATCAACTGTTTGAGTGTCAAACTGGCCACCAGAGTTCAAATTGTATTTACCTTCACAAAGCTGGCTGCTATGGCAATAATTGTTGTAGTTGGCTTTATCTACATGGTGCAAGGTAATTTGAGAATTTTAGTTGGATTGTATTGTGCAAAATATTGTATGGTACTGACTTAATGCTGATTAATTGATATTACACATACCACCTGCATTAAAAAGACTTTTGACCCGGTAAGGGGAAAGGACTGCAGATCTTAGTCAAAATTTGTACAGAGAGTCCTTGAAAATTTGTGATTTATACTTGAACTTGGATAGGTTATTTTATTTTTAATGTCTAGATGGTAGTTATGTACTTAATATTGGTATTACATATGTTAATCATGGAAAAGTATATGAATTTCACTTCTAGAATATACACTTGTCTGTTCTTATTAGGTTGTTAAATTAAAAGCTTCTTAAATTTCTTTTTTGAAATGCCATGGAAAAGATTGTCACTGTAAAAAATTGCATGTTCTTGAAAAGTGCTTGATTTTTTTCCCTTAAAAGAGTACAAGCCATCAGCTTTTGATTGCAATGGAATTGGTGAGGAAAAAGTTGGGGGAGGAAAGGGTGCAGTATACAAAATATTTAGTCCAGGCTCCTAGCAATAAATTGTTTACTTGTCCTCAGAATTATAAGTTGTACCACTGAAAAGTCAACATCAAGATACTTTCTTGACTACCAGATTAATAGCCCTTACTGATGTTGGTCCTAGAAAACAGTTTTGTATGACTCATTACAATAGATTCATATGCTGGCCATGTCCTTTTATTTGAAATAAAATTTTTAAAAATTATGGTAAGAGCTACAGGGAAATATTACTTAATTATTATTACAGAGATTTCTCAATTTTCACATCTCTACATCAGATTGGATGAAGCTATATTTACGATTCATAAAAGAAAACAAGCTGTATACATATTTCTATGTTAATCAATGCAGTGAGTTACAAGGGATGTGCATGCTGCTGTACTTATCACTTTAACAGAACTGCAGATTAATTTACTATGCATAAAGGTCACAAAATAATTATCTGTAAATCATAAATATGGATTTAATGTTGTAATCATGCATATACCACAACTTTAGCTGGTAGCACAAAGCTACACTAGTACCAAATTGAACTTACAGTATTGAATAAACACATATCGTGGCCATCATGTCGCAATTTCTGTAACACTAGGAAAATGGTTGTTTCACATATTTGATAATGGATCAATTAACATGCATTTATGCAGATTGTTACAATTTATGTTGAAGACAGTTATACAACTGGGGGTCATTACTCTTGATTCTGGAAAGGACTGCAAAATATTCCAAGGGTTGGCCTCAACTTTTGAAGGGAAAACAGCGTAAGTGCAACTCACATGGTCTGGAAAGTGGCATTTCTAACAATCTTGGAAGCATTTTTGGACAGTTTCTTAATTCCCTAGGTGGGACTCCTGTCAGACAGGATGACTCATTAGCCCCCACCAGAGGATGGTAGTAAGATGACGAAGGTAGAAGTATGGGCATCAACTAGAATTTCAATGCTGTTACTCTAAATCATGAGCACATATCCCTTATATGTAGTAATGCTTAGCCTGCTTGATAGAGTATACTTTTGTATAGGCCTAGAGCTGCCCAAAAGGATACTTAGAGAAGAGGCAAGGTATGTAGGACAGGGAGCCATCTACTCTGGTGAAAACAATTATAAAAACAATATTGATCAAACAGACCTTTCATTTAACAAAATATCCTTTATAGACCTGTTATAATGTTCCCATGCACCCCCATGCTCATATAGTATCCTTATTTTATCCACAGTCTCATGCAGGTAGTTTCCATTTCTACTTGTCAAATAAAGAGAATAAGCAGTCACTCCAAGTTTATTTTCAAACCAGCGTTGTAGCTACGGTGATCTGCTTTAGCCAGTACTCACCTTAGCTGACCACCACAGAGACAAAAATACAGATACCGACCACGACAAGCACATTGAAGGGATGACTACATTTGTCAGAGCTCAATAAAAAAATTCATAGCTTTCACTATCCACAAAATTTTTAAACAATGAAAAACTTTTGCAAAGAAAGTTAAATACTACAAGCAGCTTTACAAACTGTCAGTTTTTCATAAGGAAATCAAAGTTCCAACTTACATCTAGAATATTAACAAAGCAGCGTGAGTGTGGACTAAAAAGGTGGGTTGGCATTCACAGGCTCACTTTGCACACCACCAACCACAAATTAGCCGCTACTATTTCAAAACAACCACCACTCCAGTCTGTCTAACTACAACTCTGTTTCAAATATCAGCCAAATCTTTTAAATCTTCTCTTATTTCACTTATAAGCCAGTATCTTACTTTATGTTTCTGAAAAAATTGAATATTAAAGGAAAAGCAAACAGTATAATTCTGCTTGAATTGACCATAAAACTAAGTAATGTTTTTTTTCATTATTGAATTTTGAAAGGAGTCATTCCTGAATTAGAATACCAGGGTATACTAATTCAAATTGGGCTGACTGCATTTTGATATTGTAAAAGGGCAGAATGTTTATTGTACATAAACTTTAATATGCTGTCAATTGCAGGTCACAAAATTGCTTGCTATTATCTTGATTGTTCAATAAAGTAAGTTGTGAATACATATTCAAATTTGGTTTTGTTTAGTTAAGAGTGATGTTTATGGACTGAAACGCTATAAGATTTTTCGTGTGCTTAGGAGTTCCTACAGTACAGTCAATCAACCAAATTTCTATGACTTTTAGCAATATGTGCTTTTCTATCAACTTTTCAACTGGGATATCTTGCTGTCGGGTGCAAGTCCATGATATGGGTCAAGTAAGTTTATAGATCTGCAGCAGCACTTGTGCTTTTGGCTTTTAGATATTTCATTTTTTTCCCTCCATCTACATGAGTGTCATCTGCATTGTCTATTTGTTTTTGCAGGTAACACAGAACATCTTTCTGCCTCCAGTTCCTTTGAAGGGTCTGCAACAAACTTCTTCACCTACAGTATTGCCATTTATCAAGGAAATTGGGCATATGATAGCTGGTGAGCTGACATAAGATTATTGTTTTTATACTATATAAAGCATAAAATTTTGTCATTCCCCGATAAAAATATGTGAAAAAAAGGAATTCCACAATGGTACAGAACTTGTCAGAATAAAAAATCACTTCCAGTAATATTAGTTTACATAATATATGCTGTGACGTGACTCCTAATAAAATTTAATGTTTCCATACCCCATAGATCTGAAGGATGGGTGTGGTAGGAGGCATCACAAACACTGGTGATTGGTGAATGGTCCAGTATGTATAGGCTTGGCAGTTCCAAATTTAGATGAACAAATTTTGTGACACTCTCCAAAGTGTAGTTCATCTTGCTTTGAGCAGATTGTACTGGCGATTTTTTCCCTACAGGTCCAGCTAGTGCAAATAAACTGGATGGCCAGATGAATGGTACCTCCATAGGGTGAAAAGCAGTGGCGCAGCTAGAAAATTCTTTTAGGAGGAGGGGGGAAGCTTCAGTTATGCAATTGCTATATATGTATTTCTTCACTGTTGCATTTTCCAGTAGGGGGATCCTGGGGGAAGGAACAGAGGTAGGGGCTCATGTCCAGTAAAATGTCAATTTTACCAAAAACAACTTTTTCACAGGTAAAAAAAACACAACTGGTTGTTTTGATAACTGTGACCTTTTAGCAGAAATAAAAATTAGGTGTAGACATTTCTTTTGTTTAGTAATTGCCAAACAATGTGTTCTGTTTACTTCCCTTACATATGTTACAAGAGGTAAAAGTTCTCTTTGTGGCATGAACAGAGATCTGTGATGAAATGTAGTAACAAAGATCTTTGAATACTGAAATTACGTGATCTCATGGCAATTTTAAGATGGTTTATAAGCTGATGTGCTCAATAACATTCGAGCTGCGTTGAATGTAGATAGTCTTGTTGATGTTAAGTCAAACTTCAAATTACCTGTAGCTAATATTTTGTTTGTATGCCCATGGCTCAGTTTCATTACATTCAGCAAGGAACCATAGTGCCCATTGGGCTCTTGTTAGATAGAGAGCTGACTTTTTAAGAATGTAATAGATACGTTATTGGAAGCCAGGGAATTCACTTTTAGGCTAAAGTTTCAATCATGTATTTTCTGATTAAAAATGATATATTTGGTTAAAATTTTGTACTTCATATTGAGTGAAGGACAGGTCTCTCTTTAATGTACTCCACTGGAAATGTATTAAGTATAGGTTTGCAGGAAGTAGGCTGATACCAGTATGGAATCAATGCATGAGCTATTACTCAGGTTTATTTCTGTAATACTTTAAGACATGTTCCATCGCAAGAATATAACCAAATTTTTGCTTCTAATTAGGCAATCAGAATTTCCATCTTTTACTCCATTGTCTCAGTTTGAATTTGATCACCTAAAAATGTTATTCAAATCGGCTTATTTGTTAAGTAAGTCTTTAGAACCAGGCTTTCATGCAAAGCTAACATCAAGCTACAGGTAAATCATGCAAGCTCTTAAGGAGCATGTTTTATAAAACTCAGAACAACTGCTTAATCATTTAAAATATCTCATTGCAGGTTGGTCCTTCCTTAAAGGCAGTAGGCAGTCGCCTCAAAATTTGCTTTGAAAAATCAGCAAACTCTTGCAGATCGTCTCTTATTGTATTACAAGCACCTCTGAAGACATTTTGTAACTATTAAAAACATTAGGTAAAGCAAGGAGAAATTCTCCTTGAATTTCACGATTCTTTAACAAAAATATCGTTGCATGATCAAAATAGGCCATTCATGAACTAGAGTGACGGGGCATACTTACTCTGATCTGGGTGACTGTATTTTCCGTTTAGGGATCCAAATTATACAATGAGCTAAAGAGGCATAAGACTGTTGTTTTCGTGCATTATTGAAAGTCCTGTAGTTTTTGGAAATAGTACCACTTTTTTCATGTTCACATTTTGTCATGCATAAAAGCAGTAATGTAGGTCAATAGGCATGGTAAGGCTCAGAAAAGTCTAATTCTCTGAAAACTGGCAGTGCTGTAGCAGGGAAAAAATCACCTGCAAGTACTACACTTGGTTTAGAAGGCAACATACACTATGCCCATTTACTTTCTCATCCAGTGTAAGTCTGATATAGAAACTGTATGATCAATTGAGACAAATGACACAAATGCTTTCTGATGAGCTTAGCGGTTTCAGATTAGCTTCAAAGGAGAAGATTTTGTCAACGTTTCTCCAAAATTACACTTCTCTGATTGCAAAAGATTTTTAGGTTTTAGTTAGTGAGCAGGCATCAATGCCAATGATCAGAATAAAATTGAACAGCTTTTTTTCAAATCAATCAGCATTTTTTATCCCACATATTGTCGTAAAGGGGGAACAGTCTCATCACAGACACTTCCAATTCTCCCACCTAAGTTAGTTCTAGCTCCACCCATAACTGCCTTTTGATTCTCCTTTGTGCAGACACAAACAGTCTGCTTAAGGCAAGTATACAAGGCCCTAATGTGTAATCAAAACACTCTCTGTGCATGCAGTGTAATATGAGCTGCTCTGCATCTTTTGAATTTTTAACTCTGATGTCAGTCAAAGAGTATGGTCACCAACTGAGACTTTTACTCACCCCCAAGTAACAGTCATACTTGGGGTGATGCAAATCCCTTTTAAACAGTAGCACTTAAATGTCTCTCGAGTAAATAATGTTTCAATGTCTGTGTCAAAATACAGTAAGCAGTGCATACAAATGTTATATTATGATAGTATGTTCATGGTTGTTGTTAAGCATTCTGTTGTTTGTTCTGTTTTCAAGGAACCAACTGAATTTTATCACAGAAGAATTGAAAAACCCAAGCAGGTAATTTTGAAGTTTCATCTTGTACAGTATTTGGGAGTGGAGGGTATAAACTGGGTTACCACAAGCCCTATTAAAAGGCCAGAGGGCCCCATCAGATTCAGTGCAAGGCTGTGACAGTAGCAGGTATCTGCAAAGTAATCATAAACAACATTAAAAGATCTTTATGATCAATAAAAGTGAATTCCCAACTTGATAATATGTTAAATCAAATAGTTTGTATTAATTTATTATGGCCTTTTATTGTTGAAGATCCTTAGGTCCTTATTTGTGTTTGTGGAAGTAGTCAGCCTAGCTTGGTTGTAAAACAGAAAGAAGTGTGATACCAGAAAGTGGTGGGGTTAAAATGTGAAGGCATATTCTTAAGTGAAGTTCAATTCATCTATACAGATCTGTTGTTAATACTCTGCATCCAAAATGAACTGATCATATTACACATTTATAGACTGATCGGATATCTGTGTGGGCACACTATTAAAGGAATATTCCAATGGCTTTTCACAAGGATCTCTTGTGAAAGAGAAAAAAATTCCAGTTCATGCCCTCCAAACCTCATAGAACTACTCTTCTCCTAACTCAAAATATCTCATTTAAAAAGTAGTTATTTTTTTCAAAAAATACCTTCAGTCCACATCAAGGTTAGAGAATGTTATGTAAAGTGGGCACATTGCCTCAGATGCCTTGTTTTTCTTTTTAATTGAATGTCCTGTTTGTCCTTGAAATTTGATAATGTTGTAATGTTTGAATATCTTTCCATATAGGCCTAGCAACTCATATGTAGGGTATAACAAAGTTATGAAATGTTTCCTATGGCAGCGTCAATATCATAAAGAAATTCAATTCTATGTCAAATATTATGTGCCACAATGACATCACAGATTTCCCATAATGCACTTTATCTCAAGAAAAAATTGCATTTCTTTGAAAATTAGTATCTTCCAAATGCTACAAGCTATTGAGATGCAGTTTTCACCTCCTTAAAGAGAAAAATTTTCTGCATTTTTTGAAGTCATTGAATTTTGTTACTGGCAAATCCCTTTAAGAAAAGCCATAATCAGTCATAAACATATGAAATTGTGCATTTTTTGTGAAATTTTATTGCTCTTTTCAATTTTGTTATAAATACAAAGAAGTTATATTTAAATGTATTTTGTTGGTAATTATTAGACACAGCATTTTGCTAATGGTATTATTTTTTTTTTTGTTCGCATTTTATCTTTTATGCAGTGATAGACTTCATCGATAATAAGTCCCACTCCAGTATTTGCAAAAAACAAGTATGTTGATCAGAGTCTTTCAGAGTCACAGCCCTTTATACAATAAAGAAGCACTTTTGGAGTAATGTTCCCAAGCAGTCAGTGTATTATGTAATAAAATTCTCATCTTTTTCAATTTCATTGTGCTTGGCCACAAGGCAAATGTTCTTGCCCTAATGTTAGTGACATCAGTTGATTCAGATTTCTTCCATTTTCCAGAAATTTACCAGTAGCAATAGCAATTGCAATGCCTCTCGTAGCTGTGTGCTATTTATTGGTCAACATCGCTTACTTTACTGTCCTCTCACCAGAGGAAATGTTGGCCTCTCCTGCTGTGGCAGTGGTAAGTTTTTGCAGGATTCAATTTTGCCAGAGGCTTAAGGCCCATAAGGTTCACTCTGAGCCAGCTAAAGGTGGCGCTAGGATTTGCCCGACGGGGATGGGGGCCACACTCCCACCGGGGGGGGCAACCCGACGCCCTGACAGCCCGATGCAGTCGCAGGGGTTGGTTAGGGGGGTTTTGAAGAAAACCTGTGTACTATACCATGCCTTTGCGGGGCATTTAGCCTATTGCATAAAATTCATACATGCTAGAGGGACATAGATTTTGTGCTGATTTAATGTTTTTCCTGGAATCTAATCTGTGAAATTGCAAAGCGTGAGAATTTTTTGGGTAAGACTACACTAAAAGAATTTGTACTTATTTTAAGCTTATATAGGTCCCATTGGGTTTTATCACAGAAGTGACCCTTTTGAAAGCTAAAATAAGTAAACTGACCATGGGTGGCGACATAAATTTCCCAACAATGGGGCCAGGGCATGCCAGCCACCCCCAGTTTTTAAAGCCCTATGTCGAGGGGGTGGTGAGAATTAACGGGATATGAAGGAGCTATAACTATTCCATGCCACTGAAAGGCATATTTTGCATTATTTTCACTTAATAAACCGAGTTGGGCACTGATAATGTTCTTTTGAATCTGAATCGTAAAATTGCAGAGCGCACAAAGTGTGTGAAAATTTTCTGGTAGACTTTTACACAAAAATCAAATGTAATAATTAAGATCAGAAAGAAATAAAAACTGTAGGGGTTGAAATCATATCGGTGAGATAGCCAAACTTAGCTCTGTGATTTGCTCTCCAACTGACCATACCCCATGGGGCATGATATCATCTTGGGAACATCCAAATCTTTTAACTATACACTCTTGGGATCTCAAAAATATAAGTTAGAAAAATATGTTCTTGGGGTGCATGGGGACCCTATCTTCTGACTCGACTATAAGGAGATAACAGATATTTCTTTCGAATCCCTCCTACATCACAAATGTTCATTTGTTACCACTGATTTTTCGAGTCTTACTCATAAAGAGGCAAGTGAGAGACAAAAGAAACAGTAAAAATTCAGTTACAATTATCACCTCCTATAGTTATGTAATTTGCTGGCACATGGTTGGAAGGTTTACCTTGTTCTGTTTTGCAGTAGGAGGGGACTGCAACCCTACCCATGGAGGGTGAAGGAGGAAGGAGGAGGGGCTGGGGGTTCTTGCTTAATGTTTCTATCCCTTCCAGATGTAAAGGTCCTTCATTTTGATGATCTTGTGTTTATTTGGGGTCTGATCATTATTCCCAAGAGTCGTTACTCCGAAGGTTTGTTATTCGGAATGTAACATTTGGATCGTTATTCCGAAGGGTCTTTATTCCGAATGGCCGTTATTCCGAAACGAGAATAGGGGCAGTTACTCCGAAGGGTCGTTATTCCGAATAGAGGATAAGGATTGTTATTCCGAAGGGTCGTTATTTCGAATAAAGGATAGGGGTCGTTATTCCAAAGGGTTGTTATTCCGAATAAAGGATAGGGGTCATTATTCTTACCATTCTGCAGCATTCGGAATAACGACCCTTATTTTCAATTCGAAATAATGACCCTTTGGAATAATGACCCTTATCTTCTATTCGGAATAAAGACCCTTTGGAATAAAGACCCTTCAGAAAAATGACCCCTATTCTAAATTCTGAGTAACGACCCTTCGAAATAACCACCCTTTGGAGTAACCACCCTTCGGAAAAATGGTCCTAATGTTATATTCGGAGTAACGACTCTATGGAAAAAGACTCTTCGGAATAACGCACCACAATCGTTTATTTGATTTAATAACATATAAGCTCATCCCAAAATTGAATTTGTGCTAGGTGTCAGGTCACATATCTTTCCCAATAAGTGTGATGGATGCACAATTCTCATCATAAGTATTACTAGTATTTGCCTAATTTTCACCTTGGGGGAAATATCGTGTTAAAAAAACCTACATTAGGGGGAAATTGTAAATGAGGGGAAAATATGGTTTCCCCTTAACATTTCCACACACTTTTTATATAGGAATATGTAAACGCATGGTAATGTCCTTTCATCCACACAATCTATATACAATTACTTCAATGTAGACGAATGTATGGACAAGTATATTTTAACATGTACGGATGGTTGGCAATTGAAATAACGTTGATTATATCTCAAAGACGTTAGGGGGAAATATATGCTTATGTATTTTATTGTTTCATTTTCCCCTGAACGAAACCGTGGTATCATGGTTACCCCTAACATGTCGGATTAGTGTTAT
>WURT03589832.1:0-20636 GCA_009936505.3 Holothuria glaberrima
CAACTTTGAAGACCATGTAGCAGTCAACAGAGACACAGGCAAACTTCACTTTAGCTAAAAAAATTTGTATGGTATGCTAATGGCTCAGTTTCATTTATTCAGCAAAGAACCAGTGCGCCCATTGGGCTTTTGAAATAAGGGGAGGTGAAAAATCATTTTAAGGCACGGGCATCTCATGCTTGTCATGTGGGCAATTCATGCTTGTTACAATATATCATCGGTAAGGAATCACTAAGCCTTTTGGCTTTCTAGTCTTTTGTTAGGTTGCAATTGTGTGTATGATAAAGATATCGAGAGGTAGTACTGTGTGATTCTATCATCCAGTACATTTCTGACAGAGGTTTCCACTGTATGTAGTGTAGACATCTTTGTCATTCAGAGGGACATAATAATTAGAATGAGTAGCTAGTATCAGATATTGTTTTGCTACACTCTTTCAAAGGGAAGGCCCTCTTTGCCTCTCAGGGCTGGACAAATACATAAGTCTGTCAGCTTGGGGCTAGCTCAAACCACACATGGTCTAGTGACAGTTAATCATGAATAGTGTAAACAGATGTACAGCTGTGTAGGTTATGAAGCCAATGACTTTGGAGGCTACTGCATATGTCCTTCAGGCCAGCAGAATAAGATGTTCAAGTGTCCTTTCGGCTAGTAGTAAAGCTTTAGAATTTTTGACCCTTGCTGCCTC
This sequence comes from Holothuria glaberrima, assembly GCA_009936505.3. Classification (NCBI taxonomy): domain Eukaryota; kingdom Metazoa; phylum Echinodermata; class Holothuroidea; order Aspidochirotida; family Holothuriidae; genus Holothuria; species Holothuria glaberrima. Next base: position 689 of record WURT03589832.1, read on the forward strand.
TGTTTCTCACACCATGGAGCTACTATGAAGTAATTCCATGCTCACACCCAACCACTTTTCCCTTGGTTTTAAAAATGCTACATGTAGGCTTCAATACGTGGTGTGCAACAGTTTGCTTTCACCATGAGTCTGTGTGTTGAGTAAATTACTTGCCAACCTGCCCAGTTCCATCAAGCTTGTGGTGTGTCAGTCACAAGTAACACCCACAGTCCCAATATTATACCTGGTAATTTTCTGGCAATCAAAGCATGTCAGCATTACTTCCTGGATGAAAACTTTTCTTTGTGGTTTCAGAAAAAGTGCAGTGACCGTATCTCATAATGACTGAGTTGCTATTCATCTTTAATTATTATTTTGATTAAAATTAAAATGGTTTTTATCTGCTTCTATTAAAATAATAGATAACGATCAGAATAGTGAAATTATCTTAAGTAATAGTGGCTCAAAACCAGTTTTCAACCCTCCTTGGTTCCTCTTGTGTCACATGACAGGATGAGAATGCCATTAGGTGTTAATATTAGAAGGCTGTATTTCATGATTATAAGGATAAATATATTACCATGAGGTCACTTAAAGGGAGAATGCAGTCAACCCAATAAAGAATTGTATAGTAGACTATCCTATTTCCTGAATGGGTCCTGAGAATCATGTGACAGTATTTTTTTCACTCAATTGTAAAATTTACGAGGAGCAACTGCTTGATTTATCTTGAATATGCAATATTTATGTCGTTAAATATCATGAAGGCTACTTGGAAGAGAAATGAGAAGAAATTTGTGACACTTGGCTATTGTTTCAAAAGAAGTTTGGGGCGACTGCTTATGACCTTTAAACAGACATCTCATCTAGTGACATAATTAGGAAAAAAATGATTACTTGATTGACAGAGATAATCTGTCACTCATCTCTAAATGGTCAGGCATTTTAAGCCTGCTCGTAAATCCTCTACCAGCATTCTAAAGGAGGAATTTCTTCCCATATTTCAAGCAGACTGGATAGCTGTGTTCAGTCTGGTCATTCCGCAATGCCATATCTTGGACGATCTGCTCATCATCCCTTCAAGTTGAGTATTTAGTGAAGACTCTCTGTGTATTGTAGTTGGGTATGCAAGACCATCTATTCCATTTGGCAATGTTCTTGTAAGGAGAATATATATACCAAGGTGGAAAAACATCCCAAAGATCAATGAATGTGACCCTGGTTGTCAAGGGTCATAAAACTTTTAAATTTAGCCCCAAGTGATGTTTGAGTCTAAAATGCAGCATGCCAAAGATTTGAAGAAACAGATGAAGGTCTGGCTCTTAAATATGCCATTCTTGAAATGAAATTTTTTATCCCTTGAGGCCCATTGATACTTAATATCAACCTAATTTAAAGTGGCCCGAACTGACAGTATGTAACAGTGTAGCCATATTTAAAAATATCTTCTTTTGTGTATAGTTAAACTTAATCTATGAACGGGTGTGATATCTTGTCTCGTAGATATTTTTGAATGGTTAACAAGGTTTTGGTTGTAAGCTGTTTAAAGGGTCTGTGGCATCTCCCTGGCATATAAGAATAACCCTACAATTTTAATTACAATTGGTGACTGCACTGTGATTGACATAAATTCAAACAATAGCATCACTCTGACTGGTCTGTCCCTGATGACTTGTCAGTATTGTACCCAGACGTCTCACACACAGCATGAGTGAATGTGGCCTTGAGCAATAAAGTAAGTTAGTAAGATGAGGTTTTACTGCCCAGATTGTAACCAATTGAGCAATTTAAAGGGAGAAGGCAGTCCCCCAAGTTTATATCCGAAAATTTTGCTAAATCTTACAGATCTCCTCTGATTCCTCTCACAAGTATTTTCATAATGTTCCTGTGTAAAATCATTGAATATTGAGGGTAAACTAAGGAGTTATTCTGCATAAATTTAGGAAATAAATAACAAAAATATTGTCACAATTGATAGGAACCATTCATGAACTAGTGTACCAGGGTACACTACTTCAAATTTGGGGGACTGCATTTTCCCTTTAAACTCAGTACAGGCTAGTGTTGCTTTATCTCGGTGGTGCACTAAATAGTAGGCATGGGCAGGTGACCCAAGTAGTGGTTCCATTTTCCAAGTTGCAACCTGTGACTTCCAGCTTGTGTTCAATAATGCCAAAAATGTGCACAAAAATTGTATTTTTGGGTCAACATTTTGTACACAGATTTTTTTATGTGTTTTTAAAGTAGTAGAACATGACTAGCTCTCTTAATCTTGTTATGTATTCATCATTAAATTTCCTCTTCTGGTGGCCACCCTGGTGGCCACTGCAATTTGCCAATTTTGTCAGTTTGGTACCTTAACTGTTGAGAAACCTGTAGTATTTAAGACTACTGGTGGACATTATTACTTTTGTTTTATAGGCTAGTAGTAGACACTTTTTAGCTGCTGAGGTATAGATATTCCTGTGTCTAACTTAACAACATCAGTGTAGGAGTTATTACTAATCCTTTAGAGTCACAAGGATTGGGAGTGACCTGACTCTGTACCTGACTCCAAAATATTGTAGTCTTCCAAGCTAACTAAAACAGGTATTCTTTTTTAAATTGGAGAAGGGACTAAAGTAAACTTAGATGGGGTAACTTTTACTGTTTGGGGTGAGATGTATTGCCCTTTAATGACATTTGAAATGCATAGAAAAGGTCTGCAGTGCTTTCCTAGTATGGAAACTAGAATAAGCTATTAGCCGGGGTTGGGTAGGGATAAAGGATTGTAGGGGGCAGGGGATATCATCCCTCAAAAATCCCCCTCCCCTCCAAAATAATAGAGAAATTACTGTTCCCTTAAGAAATTTTAACATATTTTGCCCCCTAAAGTTATTTTTCCCCATCTTGGAATTTATCTTGCCCTCCTTCAGTAACTTGTCTGGTTTGGGGCCTGAGCTTGAATTGGTAAAACATTAACCTAACAGTCCTAGGTACTATAGGACAAAATTACAAATTTCTTCACAGTTCAAACCTATGGAAATGACTTTAGGATGCTGCATGTCAATTACATTGAGTTTTCATTTAGGACAAGAGGGGTGTAGAGAGGGGTAGGGAACAAGGCGTGTTTCACATGTTATGTAGATTTGGTATGATAACCTCGGTTTTGGAAAAATGTATTTCATAAGTGTCTTCCTGTGTAGTATTTTTTTTTTCTCCTTAAGTAGTTTTTAAAATTTAAAAGCCTATAGTTTGAATTAATTTTGAAGTGTAAAATATTCAGAAAAAAATCATGAAATTAAAAAGCTATGAAAGGGACTTAATTCTGTAAATATTTAATTTCAGAAGTTAATTAAACTGAAAGGGCATTCTCATGTCAAATTGACACTTCTAGGAAAATAAACCATCATGGGGATTTAGGTTACGGCATGACTGGGTGTGGAAGAAAATTCATGACACAGTTACTTGTTTATTTTCTTAAACATTTTGTCTATTTGTTGACATCTCTCACCATTCGTTCTTTGTATCCGTGTTGCTTGTTGATAAAGGTTCTCTGTCATGCTATTTTCATTCACTTACTGTATGGCACAGGTTACATTACTATGATAGATTTGATCAATCATGTTTCGCCATGATTACCAACTTGTTAGTTTATGTATGTGTGTGTGTTTGTTTGAGAAATAGTTTTATGAAGGGTTCCTGGATGGGCCCCACATAGACAGACATGTAGGAAGAGCATACCATAGTATGGGCCTTGACTCTCTCGGTGAAATAGACCAGGGATTAAATTTAGCAGGCATCCCATACGTGTTAAACCCTGCATATCTTAAATAACACTTTGAAATCATCACAGTAGGTAGTAGGGGGATCCAGTTTTGAAGTAAACAGATTTTAAAAAGATGAACCTTGTTAACATCCCTTAAATTTAGTTTTGGGGCTGTTTACAAACAGACCGTGCAGTATGTCTGCATATAAATACTGGGTCAGGATAGCCTGTGAAAGAGCTTTGGTAAAAAGAAAGAAATTGATGACTGGCAGAATTACCCTGCATGGTTGTGGTTAATTTGCTCACACATACCTGCTACTGTATCTGGCTGCAACAACCAAATAAAAGATTGATTGACCAACTAAGCGGGCTTTAGAGTCATTCAATGCACGAAGTCTTAATCTTCCTGGGGGTAAATTTATCAGTGAATCACTGGCTTAATTGCCAACTGGTTGTGAGCTAAACCTAATCAATATGACCACAATTATCCTTGAAACCTTAAATCTATCATTGTTCTGCTGTATTGTACTGCATCTCTAACATTGAGTGCCTAAGTCCTTGTGTATTATTCCTGGTTAGTTAAAAGACTTACCTCAATCCCATTAAGTGGAAAGAGTTCAAGGCAAACTTAATTGAAATTGCATTGTGGGTAATTAATTGATACTTGTTCAGAAGCTCTTCTAAAACATCTTTTCAGATCTGAAAATCAGTTAGTTCTCAATTATCAATGAGCAAAGAGTGATCAGTCTCACTCTCACAGGCTTTAATGCAAAGCTGCCCCATAAAAGTTGCATCCTCAGTGGATATTATGGCTTGTTTCAGTCACCATGAGGCAGAAACTATGGAAAAAGTAAATTTACTTTGAAAAAATCTTTTGTGATAAATTTATTTAAAATTAAAAAAAAAAAAAAAAACAGCTCTGAAAGGTTATGTGAATATTTTCCTCTGCTGCTAAGTAACATTTTGCTTTAAGTTGCTTATTTTGTCAAAAAATGGATGTAATTAATTTCTATCAGTATCCCTCCATCTAAAATTAGGGAACCAAAAATTAGGAAACATGTAACTTGATAGTAATAAAAAAGTTTAATCACTATTCTAAATTACCCTGTAACTAGAATCAGAAAAACTTGATGAAGGACTGGCCCTGTAAATTATTATGTCCTACTTCATGTAAACGTGCTTGGCAGAAAATGGGCTAAAGTCCATTTCTGCAATTGAAATTGTAGAATGGGTCAAATGATATTGGTTCATTACATTTTATTATTATAATATCGATTGGCACTGCTGTGAAGTCATCTGCCTATATGAAGTTCACAGCTTTATTAAAGCATATGCACCACAATACAGAGGTGTGTTTACCAGACAAACAGTGCCTCAGGCTGAAGCCACACACACACACACACTCACAGTCTATTGAGCTTGTTTCAATCTGTTACAGTTATTGGTCTCCGTGGCAGGCAGTCAACCTTTGTCAGTTGGTCTCTGTGAGCTGCAGTTGAAACAACTGAAAGTATAAGGCAGCCTGGGTTTTACGGCAATATAGTTAAAGGTCGTAGGTCGTTGAATCTGAAACATATGCCTGTGCATACCTTGAATTCTCTCCAAGATAACTTTATGCTGGTAGCCTGCCTGGTACACTCTGATTACCGTGGTAGAGAGAGTAACAAACAGCTCTATGGATCAGTGACGTTTATGTAGGGATTCTCTTTAACCTTGTAGCTGACAAGGAACAAGTGTAAACTGACAAGTACTAGTGGTACTGCAGTGGTAGAAACTGGTTCTATTTTACCTGAGGAGAACTATAAAAAGGACAAAAAATGGCAAAAGTGATGGTCACTACTCTTTTTTTCCTTTTTCTATTACCTCAAGTACCAAGTGCAGCTCCCGGTAATGTGCGATTGGAGGCTATCTCGTCAAATGCAATCAACGTTTCTTGGGATGCTGTTCCTGAAGAGGATGTGAATGGAGAACTTCTTCATTACAAAGTAAGTGATATCACCGGCATTTCACTTTCATTTCCTTTCATTTGTGTGCACAGCAGGTATTAAAAGAGTTAGACCAGCTTGGCATTGGTAAAATGGTCAGTTCTTGGTCTCTACTTTTAATCGGAGGCAATTTTTTATGCTCTCTGACAAATGGGCTAGTAATTGGTTATTTTAACACTCAATTACTTTATATTTTGTGGCATGTTAGATCTATTTTTCTGAATATTTGAAAAATGTGTTTAAAGTTAAATATTTGTAAAAAAAAAAAAAATTCTGCATTGTTTGTCACTTGATTTATATGTTTTAATCTTGCCTGAAACTATAATGTTAATGTTGTACGATATAATTGCCCCTTTTGTTTCATTTTAAATTTAAGAGCAATCGAGATCAGGTGTCCCCTAAACTATTCAAGGTTATTAGTTAAAATCACACCTTAGTTGAAGTCTAGTAATGGTTATACCATTGACATCACACCTTCCATTAATTGTTACACACTATGCTGAAAAAGAACACAGCCATTGTAACGTGGAAGTTTTCCACTGTGTGGGTAGGTCATTGAAGCATAAGGCTAGTGGAACACACGGTGGAATATTATTAGCTTTGTTGTTATTTAGTCTTCAATAGGTAAATGCATGAAGTAATTGATGAACTGTGTAGTTGACTAGAGGGAAAAGCCAGCTCTCTTGAGTGTGCAAAAAGAAAAGAAAAAAAAAGATAAAGAACAAAAGAAGTCAATGGTTGGGGACATAATATTAAATTGAACAAACAAATAAATGTTGTAAAAGATTTTATGAAAAAGATAGGCTTTATTTTGTAGAGTATGCATTTGGTGAATTGTTAGTTTTGAGTAGATGTTTCAGAAAGTGTTGACTAACCTTTTTATATAGCCTATGACCTGTCTAAACTTTGATACAACCAAAACACTAATTTAGTGTTCTATTTATTGATAATGGGAAGTTTAAAACAATACACACCAGCTTCACTATATACAGTACAGTACAGAGAGAGAGAGTTTCTCAGCTGACCTCCTTACTTACGAGTTCCTGATTGGATGTACTTATTTATGTGAGACAAACTAATTTCCTCTTCTCATTAGAAAGGTCATGATATCGCAGTTGTTCTGTGTGTCTTGCTGTTTGAAACTAATTTGCATGCTTCATTCAATGTTGACTTAAAAATTAGTCGTTATAGATGTGTAATATGCATCATAGCAAAAGTCCATGATAGTGGATAAAGGTAAACAGCGAGAGACTCTTTGATGAATATTCTAGTTATGGTTGAGTTAGGTTGTAGGAGGTCAAGCAAGTTTAATCAACATCTGTTGCACATGCTATTGATTAATATTTTATTGATTAATGGGGAGGGAGGTGGGAAGGGTGAATAGTGTTGGGGAAGAGAGGAGAGGGGAAGGGTATAGAATTAGCCTCTTATATGGCTGTCTTTTCATTCAAACTTAGTTTTAAATACCCTCTTAAAATGTAACAATAAAATTGGACTTCAGTACAAATTTCATCTGTGAACAAAACGTGTGGCAAATTTGTTTCCCTGTGGAGGTTGTTATAATTAAAGGTATGACAGTATAAAGTATTTGTGTTCCTATAAGGGGAATCAGTTTGGAGGTTCTTTGAAGGCCTAAAGTAGCAAAATAACCGATAGGAATTCAAAATATTTTTATCCCCTATACTTTTATGATGTTGGTTGGTTACTTTTATTAGATTGCCATTGAAAAATATGGAAAAGCATGAAATTTGAACCATTAAACATGATGGAGGTCATCATTCATAATTTATGGCAGTGATGACCTCTTTATAAAGGGAAAAGCAAGTATTCCTGGGGGGGGGGGGGGAGAGATAAGATTGGGTTCAAATGTCATCCTGGGTACTAATAATCAGTGGTGCCAAAGTAAAATACCATCTCCAGTAATGTTTGGGACATGACACAATGCATATTTTGCTTCATTCATATCAGGTTTGTTTTCTTATCCAGCATGGATTTCTTCCCTGTTCTAAAGTTTAATTGAGAGTGAATTTGACCGATATTGATTGCTCTCTGGAGTATTAATGCAGTGACATGAATTGTCCTTTCAACTTCTCACCTTGTTATGAATTCATATGAAAATGCTTTTTTTTTCAACTAAACCTTTCACTTTTTTTCACTCTTTTGCCACATTTTGTAGGGATTGCATCAACTTCCCTTTCCCTTCAAGGTACCAGAGTATCGTGCATGAGGGTTTAGTTACTTAAATTTCCAGTTTTGTGATGAATTTGATCCATTTTGAGATTTCTTTTGAATCTGTCACTCTAGCATGCAACAGTTTATGTGGATTTTCATCATTTTCATCAAAACAAAAGTGTGAGACAAATCTTTCTCCGTAAAAAACAATCAAATTATATGCTTTATTGATCCGCACTATACTGGAATGCCAAAATTATTTAGTGTGATGGTTGGACATCATGCTAAGAGTATTCAAAATTACCTCAACAGGGTCCATGCATGTTTGCATATAATGCATGTATGACTAGATTCATTGGAAATTAAAATGAATGGACATTTCTATTTTTGCTGTGCTTCTCTGTAGTGTTTGCACGTATTACAACTTTAGCACTCCATTCAAGACCCTAACCTTTCGGAGGTTTTGAACTTTCAAAAATTACATAAGCCTACTTTTGTAGTCCAAATAGGTAGATACTTCAGCGGTTGTCATTTTCAGTTGATCATATTTCTTTGACATGGTAGTAAATTTGTCAATCTGTAGATCCTTAAACCTGATACCAAGTGTTTTTAATAAATTTTCTTGTGTAGTCTCTGGTAAAATGTTGAAGTAGAAATTTTACAGTTTACATGTTGCAAAGGTTCATGAGGTTGTCCACATGAAAACGGAATACCTTGGATAGATTTCCTCTGTCTCGTACCATCAAGTTTCTGATTTAAGGCATGGTAAACATTACAGAAGGAAAAAGAAATGTTTTAAAAATGATTTTAATGACAATATTGCCAAGAGGTTGAATGCTCCATTTCCTGCAGAGGCAGATCTCATAATCACAGCTGCTTCGTGTCCTAATTCTGTTGAGAAGTGCAAATAATTCCATCTTTTTCTCTAATGTTGCCATGGGAACAGTTCGAGGTGTGACTTGCAGATTATCTAATAAACATCACAGTAACTGTGACAGAAACCTTGGATTCTAAAAGCTCCGAAATGAAAGTTGTTATTTAATTGAAAATGCACATGTTCGTGTTTGTAGAGGTCATTGATGGAATTTGGAGTGGTTCTCCTTTAAAGAATAATTGGCTGCAGATGTCCAATTTCTTTTAGATTAAATTAGTTGTCAAGTGGGCATTGACTGCTTTTCTACATCACATCAAAAGAAAGAAAAAAAGGATTTTATTCCTTAAGGTCATGTCACAGCCCTCAAGGTCATGGAAAATCTAGAAAAGGTTTTAAAACTTTCAAAGCAAAAACAATTCTTAGACCTCTGCAAAATGAATGGAATTATCCTTAAAAATGTTTTGGAAGAGATCCTAAAGTGTAATAGTTATGCAACACAGTTTATATTCATTAAAAATGTGTGCATCAAATTTATCAGTTATATGAATCATAAAGCTGCTTTCATGTATGAAAACAAGTTGTGACCTATAGGACAGTTTTGGGGGTAGAATTAGGTTAATTTGCTTATTTTTCCCTCACATATTTGTACAGCCACTTTATACTGTATAGTTAACCACTTGACCTTGAGTATTCATCATAGTAGTACTGGTACCCAGGTTTGTAAAGCATGTGGACACCTTGCCACGTCATGAATAGGAGATTATATATATGTGTAAGAATACAATACTGGAACACAAAAGTGAGACACTGAGGTAGAAAAGCAAACATGAATGCGATTCTTCATTCAGTGCTAAAATTTCTTGCTAAATATGATGGAACACCCATGTTTAGGTTTTACACCCCAATGTCTATCTTTTTGTCCCACTATTGTATTCTTACACATATGTATCCCCAATTACGGCTTTTGTTGGAGAATTTTTTTGGGTTTGGAGATTTGCCAGAGATGTGCCCTTACTAGGGGGCATCAAGCAGGGATGTCCAATACTAAAAATTTCCACCAGTCACACTCTAGAAAAGTCAGGACCTACTGCCCAATGTTATATTTACCACTTACTGTTAGACCTCTCTTCCCTACAGTGGAAATCTTGGTGCCTGGCACTGAGAAATTTCTGGGCACAGCCTGACATGCATATGTCATAGTACTTCAGGAAGAATCTGGTTTCAGTTGACTGGATAGTAGCTTAGTGCTACTAGTCAAAGAGATTAGGTGTACCCAGGTTTGTTTCAATTGTCTTGTTAACCAGGGAGGAAATTGACAAAGATATCAGGTGTTACATATTGTGACGTCTGTATAGAATGTGGTAGGAGTTCGTTCGTTAGTTTATCGCCTATTTAAATTAATCATGCATGGTATGTGTGCATTTTATTGCTTTGGACATCAAACTGGATTTCATAAATCAAAACGATGTTTTATCGTACAAGAAATGTGTGCAAGTGGTAAGGTTGTGGTCCCTTTGAAGAAGTAAACTTTTTATATTTGTTAGGTCTTGTCTAGTGTACTCGGAAGTTTGAAACCTCCAAGTAGGCTATATTGACAAGTTACGTGGAAATTTAGAAGGATTAGACAAAATTTTGTTCACTATGGATATAGCAATAGTGTTGAACCCTGAGGTAGGGGGCAGTATTCAGCACTGACAGCTGGTCTTATGGTACAGTGCAGTATTTAAAATGCTGTTTGCAGCTACATGCAAAGAAAACCCAGTAAAAATAAATTTAAAGGATATTGTTATAAATAAATACATTTATTATTAGTTTTTTTTTTTTAAATAATTGTCATTCGATTTTAGGAAGAAAGGAAAAATTTTGGCTTTGAAGAGGAGTGGTATGGGTGGGGGGGGGGGTAGTGGAGAAGAGGGAGGGGATTGTTAAAAATTCAAAACTGTAGGTAAGGAGCACAAATGTTATTAAATGTTCATTTTGTTAATTTAATTGTAACATCATAAAAATTAAACATGTTCATGGCACTCCTCTCTTTTCTAATAACAAAGGTTCTGACATGGGTAATCTTTCACTCTATGGTGCTCACACATTTTCATATTGGTTTTATGTGAACTTCTGATAGTAATTCAATTAACCTGGGAGTTGAAATGCGTTTATTTATTAAATACTTATTTGCCTTTTTCCTTTTAATGAACCATTTGTCTAACCTACAGTTGTGTGTTTTTTCACCCTGTTTCACATCATAAGGGAGTTCAAAAAGGGGCAGAAGCTTCTTCGAGAAAATAAGATTTTCTGTACATTTAACGTATAAATGTACCAGGTACACAATATTTTTAATGATTGTAACCCTGTGATATCTCAGGGAGTGACCATTATCACATGTGCAGTACTACCGTTACCTAGGGTTGTACCAGCTTCAGTTGGGCAGTTGGGCATCCCTGGAGTTAGTCATGTCCACATACACGCCACTTTATGAAATATATCACATCTCAAGGATAGGTCCCTTTTACATGTTCAAATTTTGTTGTGTTATATAGCCTTGAATTTTACAATTCACTAACAAAAGTATTGTCATATGATTGAAATAGGCCATTCATGAACTAGAGTGATGGGGCATACTATGATTGGGGTGACTGCATTTTCCCTTGAAGTGGTCAGTGTGTCCAAGAGAAGCGATGGTATCTAATACCACTGTAGGTACTTGTAAAAGAAATAAGGAAATAGTGAAAATATGGCTCTAAGTATACCAAAAAAAAGTTAGGAATGTGATACGGCCTTTAATAAGTCTTTTTGCCCCTTGGTTCTATCTGTGATACTGTATTTAAATGTATTGACACAAAATGTGATTTCGTTATTATGCCGACTCAGAGTGCTTTGTTTTAAATGAGATCTGCTTACACAGCTCTTGTAAAGGTGAGGGTAATTTATTTGGCTTGGAAGTAGCCATAGGTTAGTTGTATTTAGATTTCACACTATGGCTGAGACTGGACATATGACATGGATATCTTAGAAAGTAAATGATTATGTAATCAAATTCAGGACCCTGGTCATACAAGTGCCAAGTTTTAGGATTATCTTATCAAGAGAAGTCAGAACTTTTTGAAATGTTGGTAGGTGTTATGTTCTACTAGAAAAGGGAAATGATGAAAGCTGTATGCTAATAAGAGTGTCTACCTGTCTGGTAGTTGATCAGACCAGAGATTCATAATTGGCCAGATTCAAAATTTAATTGTCATGGGCAGTGTATGCGCTATTTGCAGGTGGTTTACCCTTTTGCATCTTTTGGGGTTTAAAAAGCCATCCGTGGAAGTAGGAAGACTAAAGAGTGATAGGTTATTGGTGACATGTAAGCACTACGACAGAGGCACAAAGTGTTAGGACCAATCAGGGTTAGGATTAGGGTTAGGGTTTAGGCCAATCAGAGGTTAGGCTTCATGCATATGCATGACTCAAAGCGGTCAAGTGCTCCCATATGAAAGCGTACAAATTTTCCTAACATATTGTGCCTCCATCACTCTCTGAGAGGATAAGCTGTGTGGTTGTTAATTGCTTTAGGTAGCCTACCTCTAATTATTGCCCCCATTGACATGCACACTAAATCAGGCTACTTTCCCACCCCATAGGTCCTTGTGGGTTTTTATGTGGGTTTTTATAGCACTTCTAAATTTGCATACCATGCATCATTAAAATCTTTAGCTAGAAGAGTCTGAATGAAAGGTTCATGTTTCCAGCCCTGAACTCTACTCAAATATGGCACTTTACAGAGTGGAGTAATACTATCAAATATGGCATCAAAATTGGACAACTTGCGTTGAATTTTGCCCCAGGTAGTATTTCAAATCATTGTCTACAAAAACCATATGAAAAATTAATCAAATTCCTAAGTCACATAGTCAGAAACAAGCTCCGATAGAATCTTTAAGGGACTAAATTTGTCATTCAATATTTTATGGTGTAAGAACATCACAATAAGTAGTGAGCTAACATTTAGGCAGGGTTGATCAAATTTTTTTCACCAATTGAGAAAGATGGTTTCTCAGTGTTCTTGTTGAACTTTGATTATTTTCGTAAGTTTAATTTGTGTAGTAAGTATCTGCACCCTTAACACCGTGCGACAGGCCTCCTGCATGGCAGTACCTCCTACGCATTGCGGCACGTCTTACACAGTGCGGGACCTCTTAATGCAGTATGGGACTCCTTAATCAGTGTGTCACTTGCGGCATAGGTTATGTCATTTTAGAATGGGGTTGTGGACTTACTTGTTTTTAATTGTTAATAGTTATATCCTTCATAATTTTTTTTCTGAATATTAGTTGTAGAAACTTCATAACTTGTGTGTGTCAATTCTTGTTGACTTTCATATCTTCCTTGGGGAATGGGGATCCAGTAGCATTTTATTTGTGCAGTCCAAGTACCATCCTCTCCCTCCTCCCTCTCTATGTTTGGAAGGAAGAAGATCCTCACCAGCAGTACTGAGGCAAACGCTACAGTATAAACACTCGAAGGTAGAAACCGTTACTCTACACAGTAGTCTACCTGCATACACTCTCACTGCTAGGTATAATTCATTGTACATATATACCAGTCAATGTTATTGTGCTGTCGATATCTCAGTTGAAGGAGGGTTGCAGGATTGCTGATGAAAGCAGCTGCCACAGGCCCCAAATGATACAAGTTAACTCTACTGATTTTATAATAAGTACTTCCACCGTGACTGAGGGGCTGTCTCCGTACGGTAACAATGTTATCATATTTTACATACTTAATGTTCATGAAGTTGCATTCCTTGGCTGTAAAATGTGTCCACCATGGCCAGTCACACCATCCCCCATAAATAAGGCAGTTGATATTCCCAACCACAAAAGTAGTAAATTATTTTCTGATGTGGGGGGTTGCAGCTGAAAAAATGGCATGAAATGATTTCCCTAGTATGTGACTGTCCTGCTTTATGTGTCCCTTGATGCCTTGAGGCTTGTATACACAAGCAATATTTGCAAAACATTTTCAAATCATTTCACTTGCAACAAACCTAAAACATGCTTGTTTTCGGTTTGTTGCACAGTGCATACAGGGTATATAACAATTTGAAAACATTTTGAAAATGTTTTCAAAGAAATGTCATGTCGATTCTGTGAAAAACATTTTCAAAATGTTTTCAAATTGGGAAATACCCTGTCTACACTGTGCAACAAACCAAAAACAAGCATGTTTTAGGTTTTTTGCAGGTGAAGTGTTTTTGAAATGTTGCAAATGTTGCTCGTGTGTACAAGCCTTTAATGTGAAACTGAAGGTTAAAAGTCAAAAGAAAAAAAAAGAGAAAAAAGGAAAAGAGGAAAAGGGAGAAAGCATTTTTGTAAATGCCTTGGTATCCCACCCCCACACAGACCCTCCCCAACAAACACATTCATAGAGAGAACAAAATATTATTGCCCATCACCTTATTATTTTTTATTATGTTAATCATCAGTACTAAATCAAATTTAAAATATGTCAAATTCATATTTTGTTCTTTGTTTTTAATGTTTCTGTAGTAGTCATTTATTGAGCTGTATAGGAGTGCATGCTTTAATACAGATGGTGATTTGTTTGAAGACAAAGCTAGTAATAACAATAAATTAGGCTTAATAATAATAAGTTAGGCTTATATAGCACCAATCAGTTCCAAGTGTTAATGCTCAAGGGGCCTTTACAAGGGAACAAAAAAAAAAATTCATTAAGTATAAGGAGTATTGAACAAATGAGGCTTAAGTAAACTCTAAAAAACAGAGAGTTTGGAGCAAGTTCATAAGTCATCTGGTAATTTTTTCCATAAAGACAATGAATACTATTTAAGACCACTACAGCCATAGGTTTCAGGCATAGTTTTAGTATACATGAGGATAAAAGTCTGCAAGTGTGCATTTTAGAATAGTTTTATTTGGCTTCCTGTCCTTGCTAGTCCTTTCAAAAAATAATGACTGTTAATTAAAGTATTGAATGGGATTGTCTGCCACCATTTTTTTTTTGTCAGATTGGGGACTGGTTGTCAGACAAAAACCAATTTTGTTAAAGGGAGTATACCACTCTACAGATCTCGCATTTCCCGTCCAATGTGTCTCTTATGTCGTTTTAAAAGAAATATACTGTACATATGGAATAATGTGTGATTAAAAAGTCAATATGTCTTATCAAATGTAAGTAAATGGAAGTTATACTGCTTGTGAACTTGCTGTATTGAAGTAGTACTGTTTGTACGAAAGAGGCAGAATAAGACAAGAATTCTGCTACAGTATAACATGCTAAGTGTGTACTTAGAAATACAATACCACAGCATCGGGCAGTATTAATAGGAGAGGTGCTCCTAGTGGTAAAGAAAAGTAAAAGTGGTGGAAGGGTGTAAGGAGGGCGTGAGTGGAGGAAGAAGGAAGAGTTAGTGTTTCAGCTATACAACACTTACCTATTACTTTGGGATTTCCTTTTTATAATAATAGAAGGTGTCCTTGGTTGTGAACAATCAATAATGTCTTGCAGTTTAGCAAACACACTTCCAAAAATGTCCCTCCAAAACCATTATTCCAAAAATTATACATGTGCTTTTTTTTACCATACCTCAATGGACAAGTTGTGTCAACTTGGCCAGTTTGATTTCTACCTATTTGTATGTTTATAGAATAATACTACATACGTACATACATACCTCTCTGTATAACTTTGACATTTATTGTTAGCAAGTTGTAAATTCAGTGCAGAAATTGTTACGTGTTTCCTGCATTAATTACATTGCTCTTAATTAGCTAACGTAAGATATATTTGAAGAATCCTTATACAATCCTCAAGGACAATGGAATACCATATGCTCTCTGCATACTATGCTACACAAAACTTTGTCCTTTGTCTCAGTCCCACAGATATTATGGTGTTATTTATACAGTTTTATGCTACCATTAACAGCCTTGTATCTACTAACGATCTTTCTAGTGTTACCATCCATAGGAGCAGTTGACAGGAGGCATGGAGTTGTTGCTAGTACAGAGTTTTGTACCAGCCCTTTAGTATAATTTAATACCAGTGTTGTGGGTTATATAGGATACACTATATACAGGATCTATATTGCGTGTACATCCTGTACCGGTAGAAGTATTAGCTAGAACCTTGTATTATTCCTTTGTGTCTACAGGAAGACATTCCAGTCAGAATCTTACTCTAAGGAACTGGATGGTATCCCCTGCATGAGACAAACATTTTTATGCTGTAAATACCACCCTCCATTGATCACCTTGTCTTAATGCATAGTCTCCGAAGCAGAAAGGGGATGACGTAGATGTTCATATGAGAAGGTCACAAAAACATCACTACAAAACAGAAGGATAATTTGATGTCTTTGATTCTGTATGAAGGGATGGAGAGAGTGGGGATGAGGTGTAAATGATTACTCATCAAGGGTAGAATGTAGATGCATTTAAATTGGATGGGATGGAGACAAATCGAGAGGCAGGGAGTAATGTATTTAACAAGTGAAATGAGATGGAGATGTCTTTGAACAGCTTTCCCAGAGTTAGATGATGACTTGCTCAAGTCAACGACAGATGTTACTAATGTAATAAGAGACAAAGCATCTGTGTGAATTGTGAATTCCTCCCCGTAACTGGTTGGATGCCCAGCAAAGGTAGACTCACATCTAGGATAATCTGTCAAGCTTGTTGTGTGGTTGCAATACCACACAGTCATCCTGGAAGTGCAGCGTTAATGAGATGAAAGCTATCTATGGCCCAAGCATGATATCTACAGCAATAGGAGATAGGGAGCACTGTTAGTCTTGTTATCTTTAATAAGGTGAAGATAATAAAAGACCCGCTGCATCTCGCACACTGCAGGTGCTGACATTGGGAGCACTTATTTGTTTTTACGGGAGATAGAGTTTAGTCCATCTATCTGCTCTTACTTTTTAGCTTCTGGCAATCTTTAAAATTGAGTGATCAGATTGATGAAGAGATTACAACAGCTGTAGTGAGATAGACGTTTAATGGAGAAAGTCTCATAGTACGGTATATGAATGATAGTAATTCAGTAGGGTCTATTTTTGGTTATGTCTCCTTAACGACCATTCAAAATAAAGGGATGTGCTCACTATACTTGATAATTGCCATTGCTAAGATTTTAAAGTTTTCAAATTCTGCAATACATCTTAGGGAGATAGAAATTTGTTATAGAAATTTTGATCCCTTCATTTATTGGAGTGATGGGGATGGTGGTTGTACAGCTTGAATTGGTTTAACAACTTAACAATTGAAACATAAAAGAAACAAACAATTGTTCAATCAAAAAGTTTGTAGAGCTGTCATTTTAATTATGACATTGTACTCTTCTCATACCAAATATCTCAAAATAAAATTATAATATAAGGTGCATCATATCTCATATCTTAAAATATTTTGCTTTGGCTTTGATCAAGTTTGGTGGTGTTTGTAAGTTACAAAGATGTACAGTAATGGCAGTTTCTGGTTTTGTGGAAGTAATTTTGACTTGCTCAGCAGATTTTCCTTCTAAGAGACGAAGAAGAGGATAAAAAAAAAGGGGGGGGGGGAGGGAAAGGGACTGAAGAGTACCCTTACAACTCCCAGATTATGTACATAAAATGTTGGTACAGTCAGTTGCCATTTCTCTCTCCCAAGTACCTTCCATCCTCAAACCAAAAACTAAAATACAAGAAGTCGAGAATTTAGCTTACCCCTTGGAATGGCACCCATTCTTGAAGAAACCAGCTACTTAATATCTCTGATCAAGCCCTTGATCAGCTGACCAGCCACCTGTTTGACCATTTCTATCATGTGACCATTTGTTTTTATGGTTTTTGCAATGTTTCAGACAAATTAAAGGGCAATTCTCACCATCTCGGACATTTTCAAGTCTCCCAACTAAGTTACTTGTAGCCTCTCCCATAACTATATAAAACTCCTTGTACAGACGTAAACTTATTTTATTGCTTCAGGCCATGTCCTGGTGAGCATACAAGGCTATAATGTGCAATGTGCTATAATTTTTGCACTGTGTGGAATGCGAGCTACTCTGCATCTCTTGAATTTTCAAACTTTGATGTCAATCAAAGAGCAGTCACCAACTTGGAATTTTGATAGCCCACACCAAAAACATACTTTGGGGTGATGAGTGTCTGTCTTTAAAAAGTATGTGGTTAAGCCAGCTCACTTCAAGTTGTAAGGTGCTGACAGTATAACTTCTAGACAAAAGTCAGTACTGTAACCACACTACATCTTTGTGAGGTAATGTTCTTTTTTCTTGGGGGGGGGTGGGGTTTGAGCAACTTAGTAGCGAGAGGCAGCTTCTCCTCTCTGTTCATAGTAACTGCGTACTGGTCACAAACATTGAGTAGACTTTCATCTTGATTTAACGTCCGTTAATTAATGTTGTTTATGGTGAGGTAGTATCAAGTAAAGGGTTATGTGACACATTTATGCACTGAATCTCCTGCACACACTGATCCTGTTCTTTTGTGTGGCACACTTACATTACTAAACCAAGTTAATATTAGTAATAAACCAGAATTATCAAGGTAACTTCTTGCCTGCTTTCTTCCCCAGGTCTACTACACAAGGCAGTCTCAACAAGGAAGCACAAAAACGATGGACTGCCCTGCAGACCAGACTAACTGTGTTGTTGACGGGCTAGAGGCCTACAGCAATTATGAGATTGAAGTGGCTGTCGTCAATGGACATGCCGAGGGTCCTAGATCTGAAGCCCAGACTATTCGTACAGAGGAAGGAGGTACGGTGGAATCCTACTCCTTGTTGAAATTTTTGTAGTATAATTTGTTGCTTGAATTCCTTGTGATAATTGAAAATGCTCACTTTAAAGAAATTTATCCAAAGGACAGCACTCTGTGCATTGTGAATGACTGCATTGGATATTCAACAATAATATGCAGTACAAGGCTGTGGTTGAACCTGATATGTATTGTTTGAAGGCATGTGATTTTCAATGTAAATTACTATTATCTACAATGCCCATTTAATTGCGATGATTCTTTAGAACAATAATTCTCTGGAGTCGATGCAAAAAATTAAGGCCCTATGTTAAAATCTTTTTATCTTAAAGGGCTTATCTTCTCATCCCGGACCGTCCTAATTTTCTCAACTAAGACACTCTAGCCCTCCCATGACGGTCTTGTCTCCTCATTGTGCAGACAGAAACGTAGTTTATTGCTTGAGAGGATATCCTAGTGGGCATACAAGGTCACAGTGTGCAATCAGAACACTCTGTGCATGTTGTGTGATGTGAGCTACTCTGTATTTTTTTTTAATTTGATGTAAATCAAAGAGCAATCACCACTCGAAAATTTTGCTTTTCCCCAAGTAGAAATGTAGTTTGGGCTGATGAGTGTCTGTCTTGAAAATGCATTTAGAATCAAAATGGTTTCGATACATACACAGATTTGAAAGGAAAAATGAAACTTTTTTGTATTGTCTTGCATTTTTTTAAATTGTGACTTGAGATAGTCTAAATTTTGATGCAATTTATGACTCTTTTTCCTGTCAGTTCCGTCACCATCTAAAATCAGGAGTGTGCAGGCTACTAGTTACAGGATAGCAGTCAAATGGGATCCACCGGTCCATGAAAATGGGATACTTCTGGGTTATCATCTTCAACTCATTGAAGGTAAATGCGCTCACTGCACAGTTGGTTATGCAACATAGTAATGATCGGACTTCTACAGTTTCACTGTAGGCTTTCAGTTTTATGACTGCTGGTTTACACACCCTCACACATGAAATATAATTGCTAAGTAAAAACAAAAGCAGGAATAATCATTACATAAACAAGTTGTATTATGGTACTGTAATGAAGTTTGCTTCCAAACCTTGTGGCAGTTTTCGTTCTCAGGGACAGACATTTGTTTGGGGAGCCGAGCAAACAGTCTGCTCAGTGGGGTAACAACATGTATAATAGATGACTACATTTATTACCCTTGTAGTGGAGTATATGCAGATTGAATCTGTACCACACATGAACAGAAAAAGGTAGTAAGAAATTAATAGCTTAACAAAGAATGAGGTCTTGCTAGCAGTTGGCATATCATGGAATAATGTCTTATTTTTGCAAAGGGATGTGGACCAGTGTTTGCATTAGGGGTCATCTCCAATTCACTACGCCGTATTACGAAGGGTGAAAAAGTGCCTATTGTGTGTTCCTTGCATA
>WURT03589943.1:4494-20636 GCA_009936505.3 Holothuria glaberrima
AAATGATCTAAAAGTTGTCTGTTATCATCATTTGCTTATCAATATGTTTGGGATCTTCTTTAACCCAAAGGTACGTAGATAATATGAGACAGATAAGAGTTACAACGTTCCTTGGATTACCTTCTTGTTGTTAAGTCATAAGCAGATGGACCACTTTCTTTTGAAGGGCTGAGCACTTTTCCGAATTTTTAAGCACGTCTGGTAGCAAAATGTCTGATATTTTTTTCTGAAACTAGCTTTTTATTTTAATGGGGTGGGGACGGCAGCCAGCAACGGCCTGATACGCCTATGAGTTCAGTACATCTTCGCCTATCGTAGGGAAGCGCATTGGGTTATGTGAGTCCTGGCCTTAAGACCTCCCCGCAGATAAAGGGCACAGGGACCAGCAAAGGTCATCTTTTGGACAGGGGCGTATATACGACACTTTTCTAGGAGAGCTCTCTCGGGACCAAACTGACTGTCACCAGCGTAGTCGCATAGGTACGATACATGGATGGTCTTTAAGTGGGCCACAGTACTTTTCGTTTCCCATATTGTAATTTTATTAAATTTTTTTAATGGGGGTCAGACAAATCGAAAATTTGAACATGGCGAATGACGCAAAGTACAGATGTACAGTACTAGACAGGTGTGGGATCCAGGCACCCGCCGTAAGGCCCAGTGTGTGACCCGTCCGCGTATGAATAATGAGACAGCAGCCTAAAAAATTGGCGCAAGGTGGCGAATAAAAAAAATAAAGCCAAGTATTTAACTATCTGAAGTTGGCAGTGGGTGAGCACTAAATAGCTGTTTAGTGACAAAGGCCTTTAAGCTATAGATTTCTGTTGGGGGAGGGTAACGTATGTTTCTGACTGAATGATGAATCTGTTTTAATTAATTTTTATCACAATTCTTTCTCAAACTATCAAAATTCTATCAAATCCTTCTCAAAGTATCAGAATTTTCCCTCGCTCTGCGAGCGTGCAGCCTCACCGCATAGTTGCGTTTACGATTAATACAGTCTCAAACATATTCACATTATTCAACGATGAGGGTTCGACAATTACTCGGATTGTTCTTCTGCATGTAAGTCATTGTGGAAGAGCAGATTATTGCAATACTGCAAGGTAGTATAGTTCAAGGGAAGACATAATTTATGAAAATCAAAAGCTCATACGAATACTAGACAAAATACTCGCCCTTTAATTGGTGGATGTATTTTGATAGGCACTGAAGTGTCTCAGTGCAAAGTCTGCCCAGAAATTTTATGAAAATTATTTTCAACGCAAAATTTCACCCCGCTTCTCGCGCATTCGTCACATCTTAGTTAATATACACATGGTCACATTACACACTCCATATCTTATAACCATTATTGAGGCAATAATACGTTATTGTGACCAAAGCCTTTTACGACAAAAGTACATCTCCGACCTGCGGACCTCACATCACGGTAGAGCATCTCTTAAAGCAGTGTAATATCATGAAAAGCATACACGGTATACATTCTTAGCATGTGCTTATCGTTGAACATTTTTATTACGAGTGTCATGCCGTGCACAACCAAAATATCACAAAATGGTGATATATTCTAAGCTTGTAATTAATTGAAGATTTGACAAAGATACCTGTATTTTGAATCTAAGCTACCTTACCTTAACATGATTTTTTTTTCAGGGGAGGAGCTACCCCTCTACTTAGACAACACACTTTTCCTTTAAAGTCAATCACAAGTAAAAATTCACTTAATTGCAGAAGTTTTACAGTATATCATGTTACGATGGCTTGGCGCAAAGTAGTGCTATCTTTGACAAATTTTTAACTAATGATATACTGGAAAACACCCCTCCTTAGACCCCTCCGTAGGACATCAGCTGCACTAGCTGACAAAGAAAGATTCGCCAGTTCGCCACGCGTTCAAACTACACCCGATGCGAATATGTACAATTTACACTGGCTTTTTGGGTGCATCTGGTGTGGGCATAGAGCATTATCTTCTATAGTGCCGCCAATAACCAACCTTTGGCGACGCCGCTGCCACTCACACAGTCATGTTGTACCTACTGGAAGTAATGATTAGCCAGAATTCCACTTTGTATTTAAGCGAAAGAGTGCATAAAAATAGCATGTTATGAGACCGTCATTTATTACTTTAAATACCCTTGCCTTCTAGTTTTGTGTCGTCTCCTTTCCTATACTTAACCTTAAGCTATCGCTTTGGAAGCCAATTTTATTTTCACTGGGATTTCACTCCACAACACCATTAGCGCACGACGCCAAAATTAAAGCTAGTGACGGAGCATCCATATAGTCAGAGGTGGTCCCCCTCCACAAGAGCTCAAATTATCTGTTAAGGTTTTTACCGTATTGAGGCATAGGGTATCAACCTACTTCAAAGCGCC
Organism: Holothuria glaberrima; assembly: GCA_009936505.3. Taxonomy (NCBI): domain Eukaryota; kingdom Metazoa; phylum Echinodermata; class Holothuroidea; order Aspidochirotida; family Holothuriidae; genus Holothuria; species Holothuria glaberrima. Next base: position 6,876 of record WURT03589943.1, read on the forward strand.
CCCACAGAAGATTCTCACCTCTCTGACCGAATTCCCTTGCTCCGGCACTGACTGAAGCTGCATTGGCAGGCCCCACTCTTCCAGAAAATTTGCTAGTTTTGAATGCACTGGCAAGATGTAATATGCTGGGCAAAGGTACTTAAAATTTGGGGCAAAAGTGGCCAGGCTCCAAAATTAAAAGATGCACCATACGCTTGTGCTTCAAACCCACGGATAGGCTATGTCGGTTATGTCGAATCAGGATATTGCGATTGCTTGGTCTAGGAGAAGGTTCAACGTGCTTGTACTGAAACAGAATCATTCTGAAATGGAGCTGTCAGGTGCATTATCATCCTCACCCCCCCCCCCATCGGGATCCCCAAATATACCGCAGATCAAATAAATTAGACTAACACCTAACAAATTTAATGGGCAATTTTACCTTCGACTAGTTCAACACATCGCCTGCAGTAAAACCATGCACTTTGTAGTCGAAGCCCTAGCAATTACCGATACAGTACAAAGAAATTTTCGTGGAAATTGACAATGAAAAATCTGGGGTCTGAACTGGATGGTAAAAAGGTCTGTCAGTGGGTGGCACAGTGTCTCCCCAACGGAATGATCCATGCACCCAATACTTCGAATTGAATAGTATTCCAAGAAAGACAGTCTTGAATTGTCCAGTCAGGTATAATGGCAATTAAACTAGTACCTGGAGGAAAAGCCTTGTGTTTTACAACAACAGGTTATCATATATCCGTATAATTGGATATCTGTGGCTTAGTATTACTTGCGCAGATGCTGTAGATATGCCTCTAGCGTAGGTGGAGGTGGGCGTCTCTCCGGTATGAACTTATACCAGTAAAGTTTTATGTAGGCTATATACGCACAGGACAAACTGTATCATAATACCTCATAAAACTAATTACTGTAAATTGCAGTTTCCAATAAGTATTGGAAAGTATCTTGAACTTTTTCTATATCTGTACAATATTTTCCTCTTTTTGTTATACTTATTCATGGGCAGCATTGAGAAAAGACGAAATTTCTCGGTCTGACACTTCTGAGAACTAACTGACACGAATAATGCGATAGTTTCCGAGCAGGATGTATGTAAAGGATAGTAACATTATTGTATGCAGGGGCGTCTCAATAAGAATCAACGAGTTGGGGTGCTGGACCTTTTTCCGACAAATAAGAGTTTCCCCCTCAGCATATCTGTGTAAAGAACAGTTTTCTAATAACTCTCGTTTTAGGAAAATGTTTTGCAAAAATAACAGATGGGAAATTTTTAGTACAATGTGAGGATAAGATAAGCAACAACAAACAACAAAAAATGTACCGGAAAACGCAGCTTAAAGGGCAATTCTCGTCTACCCAGATAGTTCCAAATCTCCCAATTAAGCAACTTGTAGCTCCACCCATAACTGAATAAAGCTCCTCCTTGTGCAGACACAAACCTAAAGTTAGTACGTAAGGCCATGTTCTGGTGAGCATGCGAGGCTATTATAACTGTTTAATGTGTAATCCATACAATCGCTCTGCATTGTGTGAAATGTGTGCTACTCTACATTTTTTTTTTTGAATTATCAAACTTTGATGTCAATCAAAGGCAGTCACCAAATGAGAATTTTGATATCCCTACACTGAAATATACTGTTGGGTGACGAGTGTTTGCCTTTAACTTTTGGCGTTGTCAATTTTGCCTTGGTACACTCGTTTCCCTTGTTTTCATGTGTGTCCTATACAACAGCAAAGTCGATTTGGTCATAGAGGCACTATGAGGCAGTTCTCCTCGGCCATGGTAGGAGCATAAGATCGTCTTTGACGTGAGGCGCAATTGCCTGTCTTAGGGTCCGTTCCAGCAATGTCCCTCCTCGAGAGCCCCTGGGAGAAGTCCCTGAAGCTCTGGAGCATTTACACAATTGTGGGTACTAAAATAAAGCATTTAACTGTCTACAATTGGCACTGAATACGCATTTGAACAGACCATAAAATCCCAGTTTTTCGTATCTTTTCAAACTATTCATTACCCATTCGGACTAACCGCAGGTCGATTTCTTCAAGATGGTAGGAAGGGTGGGATCAGAGAGATTCTAGGAAGTTTTGCAAGTTTTTACTCACTTTGTTCTATGAGAAGTTACGAAGTTACGATGAATGAGCGCGAAGAGGGAAGAAAAAACAACAATTTTCATTTATCGTAACAATTAGCTATCTGCAAATAACACTGAAAAGACACTAAACAGACCTAAAAATTGCAGTTTGCCATTTTCTTTCATAATAGCCAAGACTAACGGCTGTTCTATTTCTTCATGATGTAGCAGGTTTGGAGGTGTGAGGCTTAATGGACAATTGCGAAGGTTACACGGTATTTTGCACTTATCCAATACAAGCTACGTCATTCTTGAATTAATATTTGGACAACTGGCACATAATTATGAAGAATGCGGGCGAAGAGCATCTAAAAATTCACATTGTTTAATTCCACAGTGGTTTTCATAGTCAAGACTGTTCCTCTGGTATTCGGCTCGGTCCTTTTCGTTGTAATACCATAGAAGTTTTATCAGGGATGAGTTGGGACCTCCCTGGTGTTAAAGTTAACTCAATAAATGTTCAGTAGGAACTGTTGTCGCTACGCACTTTCTGAACAGGTCTACGTAAGTTAGTCTGACGTAGCATAGTAACACACATTACTGGAACACATAGTTTAGTTGACATGGCCCCATATTTCTCAGAATGTGAAATGGGTACAAATTTACTAACATCTTATACAAGACTCCATATCGTGGAAGTATGGCTCTTTCCACTAAAAAAGGAAGTTGCCACTGGATTCGATCGTATGCCGTATGATCCAGTGCCGGAGATTTGTATGAAAAAGAGAGGGACGAATAGCCTTGCAGTAAACTTTTTCTGTGTGAAAAGTAAGAGTCAATGGAAGCATCACCATAAAGTTTGGGGTCGGGGTATATTTCCCCACTCTTCCTTGCCGGAGTTGTGTTTTGTTAACAGTAAACGTTTGAGAGGTGTTCACTTTGTGTACTCGTGAAAATTTGTCTGTAAAATTTCGGCATGACCGTTTAGACTACCGGGCCGCCTTTTTCAGTGAAAGGCATTTCCGTGGCCCGGAAGACACTATAACACAAGACATATAAAACTGAGAAGCAATCAAATTGATATGAAATTATGATATGAGTAGCAGGGTCGATTCTTATCAATTATTCTTTCTTCTGATAAATTCTCACCTTACCAAAGGTCCGGTTCTCTGTCTAAGTATGTGCAACACCGTTTGAAACACTTTGCCTTTCGAATTTCTTGTGAAAGAGATAAAATCAGCACTTAATACCATCAAGCCGTTTAAAGAGGTATTTTTGCAAGATCGCTTCATTTGACCTGATTTATCATCATATAAATTAAAGGTACACAAACTTCTTCCTGTATTGTCTGTCGCGGAGAGTGACGAATGAATCGTTACAGGTATACAACGTTCTTCCTGTGTTGTCTGCAGCGGCCACTGATGAATGGATCGGGGAGCTGCCACTAGTCAGCTAGTGGCAGCTCCTTGAATGAATAACTTGAAAGGCCGGTGGCTGCCTTCCCCGCGGAGCGGACTCTGTTTGCTCTGCTCGCCACTGAAAAAGGGATGTGCCTTATAGCCTGCTATGTAGGCAAGCGGCTGCCTTAATAGGCGCTTAGGAGATCGACTTTTGAAAAGGAAACTTTTCATCGTTGTTATCGTTTTCAACCTTTACAACAGTACATGCAGTGCAGGCCACTAGATTTATTTGGTGTATTTCAAAAATATGAGCGTAGGGACCAATGTGGTCTAACGCTGTGAAGATTTGGCCTAAAAGGCCGCCCCATTCGTGAGAACGAAGCCTTGTATAAGATCCAGAAAGGTGTCGTTTCCGGTAGGGTGTGTGTAAAACTCTAGGAGAAAAAAGATTAATGCGATTTCCCTTGGTATGGGGTGATACAACCATAATCAGGACTTAAAATATTTTCATGATAAGTAGTAGAAACGTACAAACAACTACAAACAAAAAATGCCTGAAAATTAAAAAATTCTTCAAATACAGGATTTGGGCCTGGAAGAGTAAGGTCCCAATGGTGAGATTCTCTCGCCATGGATTTGTTCTCCAGCCTGTTTCCACCACTGTGAGTATATTAATGTAATTTCACTTTTTTCGGTTGGTCTACCAACATATATCTATATAAAATTACTACCAGCTGGTGCCAAGAAGGGCGCTCTTGTCCCCCTGGTGCGCAGATAAGTCGGGAAAGGCGATTTTACGGGAACACGAGAGCTAGTTTAGCTTTTTGCAATGTCCGAAGCAATATCGATATGCATATTACCGGTACCAGACTCTACAGGGAAGTATCTTATTGCAGAGCCTGTACTTAGATACGGCTCTGTCTTCTTGGGTGCTCCAGCGCCCTCACCTCTAATTCCGACGCCTGCGCTTAGCAAATGAAACTATATGGAAGAAAGACTCAATGGACAAATCCTGAAAGTATTATACTTTTTACAGTGCTTTGGTAGGCATGCTACAGCTCCTTAGCCCGGCATTGCGCAGCAGCCCCCCCCCCCCAGAAAAAATAAAAGTTGTTACCATTTTGTCTTCTATTAAAAATTTTTAATTGTTCATAAAATAACTGCACTTGGTTTTTATGTCATATAGGCTAACTCGGTGTTGTGCTTGGTCATAATAGATTCGAGGGAAACGGGACATGGGACATGAAGTCAGCAATTCTACTTCAAATATCCCCCTATGCTAACCGCCCTCTCCCCCGCTTTCAAAAACTGTTGAAAATATATAAAGCACCCCAGTTCCAATACCGGATCGTCTGGTGGCGCCCTACATAAGGGTTCTGTTACGACATTAAATTGAGCTCTTGTTAAATTCAAGTATGAAAGTATATAGGTCTAACTGGTTAGCAGGATTGTATCCCTAAATATTAGGAGAATGCCTTTAAAGGTAAATATTGCGTTTGTTTTACAGAAAATTTCCATAATTTTTAAACCAATATTAATAGATGCAGAATGATAGACAATTCAAAATAAGGCAGTACGGTAGCTATCTTTTCAAGAAATTAGTCTCTCATGAGAAAAAATGTGGTTTCTTGTTGCACAAAAGTAACTTGTTCACCCAAACTTTCAAAAATTCAAATGATGCAGCATCCCTTACTATTGTAATGAATAATATTTTGAGTAGATACAGCTATAGCTAGAGTTCATTGGTGAGACTGAAGGGTTTAATTATGACTTAGGGTAATTTCTTAGTATGTCATGTTAGTGCATTTTAAACGCAATATTTCCCTTTAAGTTCAACTAGAAACGAATTGCAGGTTAAATAGGGGTAAACAGCACCTATTTGAGAAGTTTTGGGTCACTACCGTTAAAGGAATCGATTACTTCCTGCGCTCTTGAAATTATCCCAGAATCACAAATATAACGAACAAACATCCTGCTAGAAGCTCCCTAATTCATTGTAAAGGGCAAGGTTTTAATGACCCTATAACACGTTCTAACCCAATCGTTGCAGTTCTTGATTTCTTTACAAAGGGTCTGGGAATGTTGTTACGTTAGGAAAGAATAACGGTGGCTTGGTGCTTGATGATTTCAAAAATAAAATGGATGCTCTTTTTTGTAAAATCATTTTTCTCCCTTTTCAGTGACTCGCCTCCTCTGTATCTGGGTCTATCGAACTTTTTCATGGCATCCAAACTCCGGAGAGTTTTCCCTCTCATCTGGTCTAATATGAGACCCAATTTTCACTCATGTGAAGGAAGATATTTGCATGCTTGTAATTTAATTTTTAAGTTGTGTTCTGTTAACGACAAAGTTTGGGACAGTTGCAAAATTACCAAGGGCATAGTAAAAATCTTGACTGAAGGAAAAAACGTTGATGTCCGTACTGTTGCGCGTGACCCCTCCCTTCCTTGGGATGATATTTGGAGAGCTGTTTGGGATAATACGCTAGATAACAGATTAATCGATTTTCAGTGGCGGGTGGCACTCGGCGTTTTGGGTACTGGTGATAACAGTAGCTCGCTTTGATATAGGGGCTGGGGAATGCTCATGGGCAAATTGCAATATAATCGATAATTGAAACGGCTAAACATTTATTTTGGGAGTGTCCTAACGCTCAACATACAATCAGTTGGGTTCAGAACATGTACCACTACCTTGCCAATGACAACGGACACCTTGTATATGAACAGTCTTTATACGGTTTAACAACCAACAAGGTTCCAAAACGTGTACTTCAGAAATTGCGGTTCATATTTACCGTCTCCAAATTCATGATTTGGAAATACAGATGTAGACCTTTATTTGAAGGGAAATCTACCACTGGACATCAAATTCAAAAGGCTGTCACCAAGGAAATTAAAGTACGAATTCAAGCTGATTATAACCGCTGGCCTTTCTCTAAGTTTACCAAGGTATAGGTTCTTGGAAGGTCATTTGTGATGCTAGTAAACAATAATCTTGTATTTAAGTTTTAAATAAGAACATATACAACAATGATTGAAGTTCTCATTACGCATGTAAACTGATTTCACAGTTCATATTTTTCTTCCATTACCTTTTGTTTGATCTGAGTACTAGTTAGCTCGCAGGACACGAACCCCCTCCATTCTGCCCCTCAGCTAGGGCGGAGTCATTGGCAGTGTTTGCTCCATAACGACTCCGCCCTTAGTCTGGGGGACTTGGTGGCGGGGAACTAGTCCTGCTGTTCATCCTTCGTAATCACGAATATAATATGTCAACTTTTCCATTCTTTTGTACAAAGTCTATTTTAGTCCTTTCCTTTGAATAGTGTAATATACTGAGGATAAAATCCTCAAAAAACCTCTGTTACTTTCTTTTGGAAGATCATTTTTAGCGCTAATTAGTAATCTTGCATTTAGGTTTTCAGTGAAAACATAGGCATCATTGATTTAAGTTCTCTTTTTATATGTAAACTGATTTCACATTTTGTTTAGTTACTTTTCCTTTTTCTTTTGTAAAAAGTCTGTTTCAGTCTTTTCTTTCGAAAAGTGTAATATACTGAGGATATATTCCTCTAAAAAAGGAACAGATTAAATCCTCAAAGAACCTCAGTTACTCTCTCTTGAAAGATCATTTGTAGCGCTAATTAGTAATCTTTCATTCAGGTTTTCAGTGAAAACATAGGCATCATTGATTAAAGTTCTCTTTATATACGTAAACTGAAAAAAAAGAAATTCGAGAACTATTAAGTAGCTATCAATGAAACAAAGGTGCATGTTACGCTTGTCCACCGTAGGGGCGTATCCAGGACCAGAATGAGAGTAGAATACTTATTTTTTTCTAAATTGCTCAATTGATTTTTTTTTTAAGTGTTTGTTTTAAATGCGTGGGAAGCTGTTTTCTGCTGTTTTTCTGTGGGTGGATGAAGGTTGTTTCGGACCGCTGTTCTGGGGAGGGGTCTTAGTGGATGGTTGTAAGGGGAGGGGTTTCCCCCTCCCCTTTGGAAAATTTTGGAATATTTGAGGGTCCTTATACGCCAATTGGTGTTTTTTTTTTTGTTTTTTTTTTTGGAAATTTTAAGGATCTATTTCTGCTCTTTACATTTTTACGATGATCGCTCCAGCTATAGGCTACATGTAGACAAACCAGATGACCAACTTTTTTCCATCTCTTTTCTTCAGGTCCATCAATTTGGAGACAATGCAAAAATAAATGAATGAATAGTTACGCATTTGTTTAATAAATTAAAGAGGTCAAACACTTGTAAGCTATACAACTATCAATTGTCAAATGGTAAAAAGGAAATGTATAATGACGTACCGTTGTCGCTGACAATGCTCGAAAAAAACAAAAAAAAAAACAAAAACAAAAACCCATTAAACAAAGGAAGCAATTATCTTTACACAATAAAGATGTCATTACACTCGAATATGCAAGAAAATAGACGCAATCTAGCTTCGTGGTATTGTTGATATAATACCGTAAAAAGACAGTGGCGCCAGCAGAGGTTAGTGATGGGGAAACTACAGAAGATGATGCCTTAAGCCCACCCCAGATAAACCCAGAAAGTTAGTGTAAATTGTGCATATTGGCATCGGTAGCAGTTTAAACCCCGAGCAAATCCGTCTTTTGTCACCTTGTACAGGTTCCCCCTCCCCTTTGGGAACCCCTCCCTTTGAGAAATTTTTGTTCATCTACCATGGCTTAGATGCAAAATAATGCCATCTTTGACAAATTTTTTGGATTATATATTGGAAAACTCCCATTAAGTAATTTCTTATTTTTGGTTGACTGTAAAAGAAATTTGTATTGTCTTAGTGGCGGGGTAATAACTATTCCCCTTGAAAAATTCTTGTTTAGGTATTGGGTGGCTTAGATGCAAAATGGTGGTATCTTTGGTAAATATTAAATCAATTAATTACGTGCTTAGAAATTATCATTATTTAGTGGCATTTTGGCTTTGGTTTTGCATTCGTTTTAACAAAAAAAAGTGTAACGACAAAGACATGCTACGAACGTTATATACCGTTTATGATAATCATGATATTAGACTACTCTTAGATTCTCTATTGATGCAGGGTCGTTGAAGAGGTCGGAGGTGTACTATTTTGGACAAGGTTTAGGTCAGAATAATGTATTGGCCCAGTAATACTTAAAAGATATGAAGTGTGTGCCGTGACGAATACGCGCGAAGCGGGCCGAAATATTGCAGTAGAAATCAGTTGTTTCGCCAGAGTTTGATTGGGGGCACCACAGATGATGTTGTAATGCCATCTCAGTCAAGTTGGCGTAAATTGCACCTTTTTTATGCGCTCCTGCGTTTTGTATATAGCAATGGGGATCCTTCCTTTGTCACTACATAAAGGCGCCGTCCTGGGGAGGATTCTAAAGGGAGGGGTTCCCCCTCCTCCTTTGTAAATTTTTGAAAAATTAGGTGTCCTTACATGCCATCTGGTGCCACATTTGCTACCTTTGAAGTAAAAATTTGTGTTAAAATATTTATGTATTTTGGGTATGAAAAAAATCAGAATCAGTGATAAGGGGAACATGGCCCAATGGCCTTAAATACGCCACTGATAATAATATAAGTAAACCAATTGGAAAACACAATGGTGAATTATCGAATATATAGGTACTGGTGCAATTCAAATCAGAACTTTATTTTAATTACCAAGGAATTTTTTTTAAACTATTGATTTCCTTTAGCTACATCATTGCAATTTATTTTGCTTTGAGTAGGTGCCCGAAAAAATCACAGCATGTTGCACGAATTTTCACAAAAAAATTTGGTTAGTTGCTGCAGCCCGCCTCCTATGCCTATGGATAAGTTTTGATTAAATAGATCAAAGCATAAATTTTCACAGAAAACATATAAACAGCTAGGATATAGACTATAGAGAGCTATTACTGACATTATCTGAGTTTGGGGGAGTAGTTCAGTAGTTCAAATTTCTGATTTTCTGCAGGTTCCATAATTTCTGAGAGCGCATACCCTGAGTTTAATTTTCACATGCCGGCTTTACTTGTGATCCACAAACCACATTATTGAGCCTATGAAACAATTATAATCAAACTTTTGTCACTTAATTAATGTGTTGAGGAAAATATCAAACTTTGAAAGTATGCTATTGCACAGAGGCCTGGCTATGCCCGCACAGCCTGCTCCTTGGCCAAGCCAAGGAGCAGGGGCCTGGCCCCCAAATGCCCCCCCCCCCCTTGGTTACGGGCCTGTTCAGGACTATCCTGAGATCTGGTTGGGAAGGGTGGGGGAAATTAGGGGTAGCTGTGTGGGAAAGGAAAAAATCTGAGGGGGCATATGCACCAGTCCTACCCACACGTAGCGCCTCCACTGGGGACATCCAATCAAATGACTGCTCCCCCTTTTCATTTTTTATATTCGTCCGTGCTATATACTTCTCTTAATTTGGCAAATTATATATTGTAAAATGGTCGCTTTACCCGTAAGAAAAGGAAATTATAAGCGCCTCACTCCCAAGATCCCACCCTCAAAAAATACAAAGCTGCCAGTGCCACCTTCAAACCACCTGAAAAATCTGCAAGTGAAGTACGGCAGTCGTGGTTCAGATCTTTTATTTCGGACTTATTAGCAAAGAGGAAAACTTACAGCGTGCCTAATTTTTTTCCCACAAGGTTATGGGCAAATCCGAATTTTCAAAAATGTTAAAAATTGTCTCAAAATAGTGGTTAGTGTTGGAACAAAGGTAAAAGTATATTTGTTATGAGCTTTCATAATCCGGCGTCAGAATTGCCAAAAAGTATAGAAAAACTGGTATTTCGGGAGTAAGGGGCGTGGCCAATTTCCAAGAAGTTGATTGGTCCATTGCCATGATTTGCCCATCTCTTGGGAAAAAATTGCCCTTGCAGCGCACGTACTGAATCCGTGTCCATAAGATGAATGAAAATCTTGGGGGCACGTAGTCCGTATGCATAAGATAAATGAAAATCTTGTGGGCACGGAATCCGTGTCCATAAGATAAATGAAAATCTTGCGGGTACGGACGGAATCCGTGCAAATAGGACAAATGAAAATCTTGTGGGCACGAGTCCGTGCCAATAACGCCCACCTTTTGTAAAAGCCTACCAAAAATTTTCGCGCGCTTTGCAATTTCACGATTCAGACTCAAAAGAACACTATCAGTGCGCAACTCGGATTTTGAAGTATTAAGTGATATTGTGCAAAATATGCCTAATGGCATGGAATAGTTAGGCTCCATCATACCCCGTTCTCACCACCCTCTTGATTTAGGGGCTGTCGGAACTTGGGGTAGCTGGCATGGCCCGCCCCGCCCCCACCTCCTGTTCTGTCAAATTCTGTCACCTCCCATGGTTTACTTATTTTTGCTATCAAAAGAGTTATTTCTGCGATGAAACCCAAAATTTTCTGTACGATTTCCCCACTCTTCTTCAACTCCGTTACTTATAGCTAATGAAGTACATTCCCTTCCCATCTTTTCAAGTAACTTAATAAGTAGAATACATGGATTTATGTAAATGTCGGGAATTTCATCTCAATTCGCTAAACTTAGTTTATGTTCTCTCGTGCCTGTCGTGCTGTACGGCTAGTGGCTCGAGGAGGGAAGTACAATGTAAGTTGTGCCCGATAGGGCCCAAATGCCTGGACATTTGATCTATATAAGCTTTAAATAAGTACAGATTCTTTTTTGTGTAGGCTTACCCAGTGGCGTTACCAGGCTTTTTATTCTGGGGGGACATGGGGAGCACAACAATTCGATGAAGGGGCACAACAAAATAGTGGTGGATGCGGTATGTTGTGTGATCGCTAGCCTGGGGGAGTGGTCTAAGGGGAGGGGTGTCCCTTCCCCTTTGAAAATTTTTGAAAAATTAGGTGTCCTTACATGCAATTTGGTGCCACATACGTTACTTTCTGAAGAAAAATTTGTGCTGAAAAATTTGCGAATTTTTAGGAACTTAAAAAATACGCATGGATTGAGAAATTCTAGTGAAAAACGTGCATGTATAATGTCGAATCAACGATCAAATATTCGTTCAATTGAGGAATTTCCGATTAATGTGAAATTTTCATAATCCATGAACTGAGTGATTGGAGTCATACGGGACTAAAGGGAGCATAGAATTTTATTTCATATATTTCTCTTTCAAAATTTATTGGAATTGTTTTTCTACAAAGAAGAAAATACAGAACAGTCTCATCGAAATTGCGGGCACTGAGGTTGCACCCAGGGGCGCAGATCGAGTTTCAAAAGTGGGGGGGGACAACCACTAGTTTGATAATTTGTTTCATCGCTGTAAAGGTGTATTTCATGTGGTACTAGATTGCATGTAAGGGTACCTAATTTTTCAAAAATTTTCAAAGGGAAGTAGTGTTCCCTCCCCCGGGCCAGTAATCACACAACATACTGCATGGCCCCCTTAGAGATAAATTCTGGCTACGTCACTGGTTATTACTGATTGTAAACCCGATGCATGTCTACAATAAGTATATTTATATGTTGAACGCGCGAAAAATATTTAGTTACATTTTTCGGGCAAGTCATTACTGCCCCTGTATCAAATTGGGCTCCTACGCCCATGATTATGACTTATAAAAAGTAAAAGCCTGGCAGCGACAAGTGGGGGCACATTTTGTATTACGTCCCCCGGGTCAAAAGTGGAGGGGACATGTCCCCCTGTCCCCCCAGGATCGACGCCCTTGGTTGCACCACAATTGGCATCGAAGCCACAGGCATTTCACGGCACGTATGAAACAGCATCATTCGCTGTTTTGATCAATGAGTCATCTAGTCCGCTAAGCGGACGTATTACCGCTACATTTTGTCAAGGTGTATATTCACACCTGTTGTGGCGGCGAGGGTTATGGATGGATTACCAGGACCGATGCTCAGCCTCCGACACATTGTGAGATGGGTCGATTTTGTCATTCAAAAGAAATACAAATTGCTGCCTTTTCTTGTCTTAAGAAGAATCAAATCATATGAAACCTGGTAGTCGAATATTCTGACTACAGAACTTACAGAAGATCTATATCCTGGTTGTCGGGGTTTCGGGTCGCTGCCCCTGCCCCCGTCGGTGAGTTAGTTAGTTAGTTAGATGAAGTTTTACGGCCCAGTTTCTAACCAATTGGTTAAAGTCTTGCCGGCCACGGCCTTTTTTCCAGTTGTGGCTCACTGGCTTGTTTTCCCTACTCCGTTGCTTATGCTGAGCACCAAGCACAATGGCAGTAGGTTCCGTTGGAGAGTCTGGCCTCCTGTCGGGCAAATCCTGACGCCACCCCTGGGGGGTTAGAAAGTTTTCCTTCATTCTATATGACTTGTATATGTGTTATGAAGCAATGGACTTGAAAATGGAAGCTGGATTTTTTGGACGGCGGCAACTATTTTTGAGGGGCGGCCATTTTCACTCGGAGGGCAGGTCGCCCCTTTAAAACCCCCTGTGAAGAATACTGGGATCTAGTATAAAAAAGGAACAAAATATAGCACCATTTTGCATCTAACCCCTTCGGGACAGCAAAAAAAAATTAAAAGGGGAGGGGAGGGGACACCCCTTATACCCCTCCCAGGACGGTGGTCATGAATGGGGACGATGAGTCGGCTTTGCCCCCTCCCCACGCCAAAAACCTGGCTACACCACTGTCAACAGTAATTTTTCGCTTAGGCTTTGTCAATATTTCTCCAACCCAGACCTACGGGTGAACTCTTCTCGACACATAAACTTGATGCAGTGGGAATCACTAAATTGTCGCGGCATATTACATACCGCACAATGACATGACGTTTGAGACCTCGATTTGGGCTAGCTTTCTGCAAAGCGGCTTTTGTGTTTGCAAGTTCGAATTGATAGTAAGAGGGATGCTCCCTTGCGTTGAAACGTCAACTAATTCTTGTGGCTTATTTGAATGGACAAGTTTTCAAACATATCATCAGTGTACACAGTAAAGACGTCTTAGCCTTCAAAAGTGGATGCAATTTTAAAACAAACAAAACGATATGTTGCTTTAATCCTGGTATGTTACGTTTCTTTCAATTACTTACTTGTTTTTCCTCTGGGTACGATTTAATCCGTCCACCGGTTTTGCAACTTTTGTTAGTTATGGCTTCTAATGAAACATCCTCGCGATCGGTTACGTAATAAAAATGTTTGTATGCGACGGAGGGAAAAGCTTATACTGTAACTATAGCAAGTCAGTGTATATTTTACTGCAACTACTATATGTAGCATGGTTATATGGAATATTGCGCACTTTTGGCGGGTTTTCGCAAATATCTTGGTAAACTTACCATTCGTATCCA
>WURT03590054.1:0-11988 GCA_009936505.3 Holothuria glaberrima
TATGCATTACAAGAGTAACGGATGTTGCATCATTTGAATTTTTGAAAGTTTGGGTGAACAAATTACTTTTGTCCAACCAAGGAGGTTCTACAATCCTTGTAGAACCTCCTCGGTCCAACAAATAACAGAATTTCTTCCTGTGAGAGCCTTATTACTTGGAAAGAAAGCTACCGTACTGCCTTACTTTGAATAGTCTATCATTCTGTATCAATTAATATTGGTTTAAAAAGTAGGAAAGATTTCTGAACACAAACGCAATATTTCCCTTTAAGTAACCTTTTGCTTTCGACTGGGATAGTTATTGCAGAGACCTGCAATAACGGGATATGGGATGTACAATGTGGTCCCATCGAAGGACGCGTTCGGCCAACTTTTGAACATAAAATGTATTGCCCAAAATTACCAAATACTGCACCTCCCAACATACAATACCCCACCCCCAGGACGACTGTCATACTCATATGTCTTATAGGCTACTCCAGTTCTACTCCGTGTTCCGTTTGAAGTTACTTCCTTACTACCCCCCCCCACACCAGGAAGGCTTGGCTGCACTCAGAAGATTTGGCTGCACAAATATTACAAATTCTTCCACGAGTTCCCTTCAAACGAAAAATCGACCGTCTTGGTTGGGCAATCTGATTACGGGCCTGTACTGGCGAAACTGACCTCTGCTAAAATGTTACAAACAAAGCCATAGCCAAATAGCAATTTGCACATTTTCTGAATAGTTCTTTTCAACTATGATATTTCGTATCACCAGACAGGCGCTAATTCAGATATCTTCCAGGGGTCAAAATGGTTAATCTCGAGTGGGTGTACCAAGCGCTCAGGGAGCGAATTTGTACACGTGGGGTCCAGCGGCCTGTGTGAGGGCCCCTGGCGGAGTGCAAGAGGCGGAGCCTCCAGTACTCGCAAAATTACATTTTAAGATCGCAGAAAATGGGCTGTAGAGACCCAGTTAAGGAGATTTTATATTTTTATATCGTATTCTAAGGGCATCTACTGAGGTCGGGCGAATCTGAGGTTATTTTCAAAATTTGGGTGGTAACATTAAGGGCGGGATTTAAAATTTAATTATCAATGCTGTGTAATCCGTTAGAGAACACTAGTTTTCTTCAAATGTTTATCTTTTCTTCAAACTAGTGGAAGGTGGAAAAATTTGTCTCCTCCACAAGTTACATACTTTGCTCTTCCGTAATGACGCCTATGAAGACGAGCATAAATGAGACATAAATCGTTGAATGAAGCGAAGACGTTTGAAATGATATTGCAGAAGACATTGTGAAAGGATTTAACTGAAGTTGAAAACAAGAAAAATTTAGGTATACCGTAGCTTGTGAAAGATTTGTGATAGAATTAAGAATTGAAATACGTCAACTATTAAACTTCCTGCTATTTAAATTTTTGGATCATTCTAAAATGCCACTGGAACTATTAAACAAGCAACCCCCCATACGTGAGGGCGTCATTGTTTGTCGCTAGTATACTTTTGACAAGAATCTGGGGAGAGCATAGCGAGCATCATAGCCTTTCCCCTTAATTAGCCTACGTGTTCATGCATAGGGGTAGGAAGCTGTTCAAGATTGGGGGATAAATCTTGTTTCAGATCGCCGTCCTGTGGGAGGTGTCTAAGAGTAGGTGGTGTCCCCCTCCTCTTTGGAAGATTTTTGTGTATTTGAGGGTCCTTAGATGCAACTTGGTGCATCATGGTAAAATTACTGCAACTTTTGACATTTCTTACTGGAGAGACAAATTAGAGCCTTTCGTCCTTGGAAAGTGGGGGCTGAAGCATACTTCCGCCCCCACAAATTTCGTTGACGACTGGTACCCCCAGCCCCCGCTTCATAACGCCCTTGTCTTTATGGCGTGAATTTTGCATCTCGAGTCCCACTAGACTGCAGAAAATTACACCTTCTAACACAAATCTGTTACCACAAGTGAATGAAGCAAACTGTGCCCCCACCGACGTAAATCAAAATGTTCATGCCATAGCTATGTTAACCAGGACCTTTACTCAGCCGTTCAGCTATTTTCGTACATGGAAGCTCTCACACTCGTCGTGAATCACTCGGATTTGTAATATATATGATTTCAACCTGAAGCTCAACCCAACCCCTGCAGAAAGGTATTTGTCGAAAAGCTTGCAAAATTTTCCCCTTTTCTATCCTCTTCTTTTGTTTTTCCTTTCATACTTTTTTTCCCCTTTTCTTTTTTCCCATGCCCGGCCCCCTCCCTAAAAATCGGTACCTGTTACCAGCATGCCAATTCATTTTCCATATTCGTTCAACTGTTCAAGTGAGAATTTTGAGAAGTGAAGAGGCTAACAATAAAGTGTGACGTCTATGACTGGAAAAGGGGATCCATACAAGAAAAACTAATACGTAAAAATATTCCCTTCTTGTTATACCGTGCTATGGTATTGCGTAATGCATTACGCTTTTCAAGTCATTCAAAGGTTGTCTTGAACTTCTGATATGTCAGAAGTCAAACATAATGAATTGGCCTCTCTAAAATGATCAACTGTCACTTGCTGGTGAAGATGTCATCGCGAAGACACATTTTATCACCACAAGCATATTCCACAAAAAACGCATCCTAGAGCATGTGCAACAGCCTTAGGTTACAAATACATACCCCACTTGGACAACAGAATGGTGGGGTTTAAAAACAACTTTTTAGCTCAGTCAATACAGCATGAAGAACACTCCGTTTGGTTTTTTGGAATGTTGGTCATGTTTTAAAACCCTGTAATAGGAACACGTTTGAATTTATGCATCTTTGAAGGTGGATTCAAACCACTTATTTCCGAATGAAATATTTGTATTGTGCCCTCCCCACCTTTACTTCCTGCATCGAGGTGCATTCCTTCCCCGATTGTTCATGCCGGAAATCCTTGTAATGAAAGATATACTTACCGGATAGACGTTTTCGTTTTTGGCTAAATTTCCGATTCCCGTTGTGGACAACCAGAAGGTTTTATTGATATTTGCCAGGATGCTATTAAAAGTTACTCTTTTGATTGGCGGCGATATCACTTTAAAATAGGAGTTAAAATTGAGTCCATCTGACGCTGCTTGAGACTGTATCATCCTCATAACAGTATCCCCAATCTGTTGTATAATCAAATCACGATTAAACAGTACGTGGAAAGGATACGCAGCGCAGAACGTCGGCACACTAAGCTTTGCATCGTTCACATTCGTAGAAACACGGACCTGACGTTGGCCATTTTCCGAGACAGGTGTGTGTCCACTGGACAACAAAGGCCTAACACTGTAAACACTATGGCAACAATCATCCGAGTTTTGTTGCCTCAAAAGTTTAACTTCCACGAATGTATTAAAAAGCAAAATTGATGCCATTCTAATCTGGCCGACCATACTAAAGGCAAGGCTTATACTGTCTGAGTAATAGTGAAGATAGGTAAGGGATTCTGAATCCTCCTTCGAACACCGGTAGGAAGGACTCTGGAAGAGATAGGAAAGAAAGCTAAATGTATTTTTAAGAGGGAGAACAGTGATGCTTAATGAGAATGGAAAATATGAACATTTATCACCGTGAAACAATGCTGCGATTTATGAAACGGTAAATTAAAATTAAAAGCGATTTCATCTACATATCGAAGTACTTACATCAAGTGACCTTGTGCATATGACATCACAGACAGAAAGTGCTCCTTCCCCCCGCCCAATTGTCGGAGGTTAGCGCGTATCATTGTGAATTACAGTAGCAAAAACAAACAGCTAATTTGTATAGACCTTATGCATACGACGTAAAGTTGAAAGCAAGCGCGTATCATTGCAACTTACACTATCAAATGCAGACAGCTGATTTGGGACCCTTCAGATATGCGCTTAAGTCTACTACGCGCGCGTATAGTGTGCTTCATTATTTTGCCTCCAAAATGACGTCGAGTGATGTCAATGTATAAGATCTATTAGGGAGTTTACCGTTACGTCACTGGTTGGTATTGGTTGGTATAAAGCATGCGCAAAAACAAATGCGTGTATGTTCGGTGTTGCGCGTGTAAACGCTTGTACGATTGCACGCAGAAAGTAGACGAAATGGAATCTACTTTACATTGTGACGACAGTGTAAGTGCGCCTTACAAACACTTTTACCGACACGCAGTGACGTTTTTGTTTGTAAACAGTGAATGAGTCTACACTGTCGGATACGCCCCTAAGTCTACTACGCGTACGTGCAAAGTCTATACGTCGTGCGTACAGTGTGCTTCGTTGTTTGTCCCCCAGTGAACGCTGCGTAATGTCAAAGCATAAGGTCTGTTGATGATTATTTAGCATAATGATTGACACGACTCCAGATAACCACGGGTGAACTGTATATACTTGTGTAATAATGTAGGGACTTGAATGGTTTTATACTGGAATCACATGACTTGAAATGTAACAAAAACAATTCAAAAATCATTGTTCATCATAACGTTTACTCGTAGAGTTGTAAGTGAAGATACTGAAACTAAGAATTGGGGCCTAAATATGTATGTGTCTATCAAATTTATGTCAAGTAGATTAAAGATAAGATAGCGTTACAAACATGGTGTTAGCTTAAGGAAATATCTAATTCTAATCGCATCTATAAGGAAAAGCAAAGCCTTAGAACTTTTGGATGTGATAGAAGTATTTCCCCATTTACATAAATTTCATAAAACACTCCTAAGAATGATAAAACTTGAAACGCTCTCCACCTTTCGTTCTGATGAAACGTGCTGATATACACCATCAATATTACAGAAGAAGTCCACCAGAGTTCCGCCAAGAGCACCGAGAATTTCACCGTAAAATTCAAAACACAAACAGAAAAATTCCTCGCCAAATCGGTCCATAAATACTCGGTACTCAAGACCTAAGAAATAACAGGAGTGGGTTTAGAAGATGAAAGCAATAAAATAATGATTTTCTAATGACAAACTAAGTACACAAAGTCTCGTTTTCAAGCCGGTGCAGAGAATAGAGACTTCTGTTAAGGTCCATGTTTGGTGAGAAGCCCAAGGCCCTAAGTTATGAAATGATTTGCACTTTTCAGTTAAGTCGAAAGGCTCTCTGGAAAACTTCCAGAGCTTTTTGAAAACTTATCTCTTTAGTTGTGGCCTTCAATGGTATCTAATCCTATAACTTCGTCTTTTTGCATTTTCACTTTCTCTTTTGTAATGGGCACTATTATATGGCGTAATAGTGCGCCATATAAATTTCGTGAACATGAACGAAGTTTTGCTTGTGTAAAGAAGATCAGAACCCTCCAACTGTGACAAGATTCGATTGAAAGGTACTGCACTTTATTTCTCCGGGATCTGAGTTCTAAAATGTGCACTATGTGCATATGGGATTTAATTAGCCCTTGATACAGCATCGTAGGTTTTCATAAAAACTGATCAGGTGTTGGTGCAAATAGCTGTAAAGCTGACAATCATTTCACAAACCTGTATGTTTTAGATGTCTAGCACCTAGGGATAAAAATGCGCACGATAATTAATGAAAAAAAGGTAAAACAAATGTAAAAACTGTTTTCACGTTTATCCAAAGAAAGACAAAAATGCCTATTAAAAATTTCTGCCATTTCGGCGGGTAACACACATAAAGAAAGATGGTACACCAGGCGTCTGTAGGAAATTTTATACAACATGACAAGAAATGAATGCATCGCTCTTAATATGTGACACCCCTATAGGGTGTCAAAGAAAACCGTGCTAAGGCACTTAAAGCTTTGGATAGATTTTTGGCTGGTCAGGAGATGTTATATGATTACAAGGCGGATTTTTTTTTGTAAGTTTACAGTAGTAAGGCATTCACCCATAGTTCTTGATCGTTGCTACAGTTGCCGTTGGTGAAGATTAAGAGGTCAATAGAGAGGTCCACTGAGGTTCCTATCCTAAGGTAAAGCATTAGCAACAGAATTATGACAAAATAATTTAAATCGGTTTACAAAACCAGTCTGCATTTTCACAAGATTCCAAAACACAGCTGTTAGAAGAAACCATATTTTTAATGAATCTCTGGCCAGTGCGCCTCTACATCACCACTGAAGATGGTTACTGTCAATATCACAAGGATAACAAACAAATGTCCAAACCTCAAGGTAAAAGTACAACAATGAACAAGGGTTCATCCAGGACTACCTCCCAACAAATGAATAAACTCGGCCCAGCCATGAAATAGAATTTTTGGAGTCAGATTTGAACACACACACACAGGCACACACACGTGCACGCAGACGGATATTTTTCCCTTCCCTCTTTCATGGACTCCCAATCACCCTAGCTCATCCCATCCCTGGATAAACCCCTCTATATACCTAAAATGGCAATGTAACCACAATATCTCAACCTCCATCGAGCTATGAGATGATTATCACTTCCTCGTCCTTTGAAGCCTGGAGAAAAAGTTTCAGGGCGCTCACAGGATTCTAACTATCACGCTATTCTGCCATCTATTCTAGTGATTTTACACATACACTTCTTTTGTTGACTCCAGAGAGTCACTAAATCGAGCTACAAGGATTACTCAAAAGGTCTTGAAGCATGAGAATAAAATTTTTGATCGACTAATTGAACACTACCTCGGGTGAATAAATATAGCAGATCCTCAAGTTTGTAGCGACTCCAATCATACTCCGATAGCCTACATAACTGGATATTAGTTTTGTCCTACCTAACTCGTCTGCTGCCTTCGCTGTTATTCTCGCCAACTTCTCCTCTTCGATCTGATCTGGTTCGTAAGGAGGTGGTTCATTATCTTCCAAGAAAAATTCTACTGATTTTTCTTCCAAACCTTCGTTACTTCTGGAATATTTGTGAACGTATAAACAAAGAACAAAATAAGCCTTCATGTGAACAGGGATTAGTTACATAGTAAAACTTACATACTTGTGCTACAGATCTTTTAGGGCTATCGAACAAAGAAATAATATCAATTTGAAAAAGATTACTACATCGTTCGCTCTACCGTGAACCGTCTTTCAAAGAGTCTTTAGTTGCAGAAAATAAAATATTGATTGACGAATGAAAAATTCTAAAGATGAAAAGCAAGAAATGTTTTTCACTTGAGAATATCCACCTTGATAAGAAAGGCGGCATGGCGGCATGCTATCGTATGTTAAGTAGAGAGAAGTAAAGTAGGTCATGTCGTTACAAAAGAAACAACCCAAACAAGTTTGTAAATAGACTTTATTTTAAATATTGAATTTCTTGTTTCTGAGAACACATAAATCACTACTTTAGAACGTTTTGTGCCTTAAATGATAAAGTAAAACAGATGTTGAATAATTCTTAACTTACAGAAACTGAGCTGCTTCTTCGAACCCATATGATGCGAAGACTCTCCGTAAAGTTAAAGCGATAAATTTTGTCTGTAAAAGAAGAGAGATGGTTAAGATTGAGCTTCTGGGAGCGTAAAATTAAAGCAGATGGTGAAAAGGGGGGAAGCAATAAGAATTGTTCGTGAAATTATTCAAGAAAAAGAAAATGGAATGCTTTTTTTAAGCGCAACAGATAAACATGTTTCTGCGGCCCCAGACTACACATTTCGCTAACATTTAGGTACATTAAGGAGGCGTGTAGGAACTGTTAAAACCGCAATATAATTTAAAGAAAATGGAACACGTTTGTAGTCAGTTCGTTGAACTTTGTGAGGAAAAACTAGAAAGTTCAACCATACGATTTAACGACGAATAGAAGTCGTATCAAATCTATGTTGTTCACACGCTACTCACTGCTCCCTTCATGTGGCCCTCTGAGTTAAACGAGCTTCGGAGTTGTAATGTCAAACAATCTTAACGCTGACACAAAATACAAAGAACGAAAAAACTGCCGAAACTTTTATCGAGCTGGTACGATGATTATGGACAGATTTTAGGGGAATATTTTTTCTTCTCTTGCAACTTTTCCGTTTTTCTTTTATTACGTGAGTTGATGTTATGACAAGAATTTATGCCAAACTTTCATCAACTCCTTTATGGAAATTCTGCCTCAAACATATTAGAAATTATTTACAAAAAGGCCAATATTGTTGCCTTTTGTGTAAGTGCTCATGCTTGAAGGCACTTAGTTTTAAGAAGAAGCTGAAAGAAAATGTTGCTTTAAAATTATAGTCTAATACAGGATTCTAACACAAAATTCAATCCAGTCCTCTAACTTGCCTCCTCCTCAAAACATTACAGGACTGTGACAAAGGAACTGGAGATTAAAGGTACGACAGTTGCTTTAATGTTCCGTGAAGAAAAGTAATCGGTAAACATGATGGAATATGGTGTTATTCAAATATCAAATTTAGGTGTACATGTGGTACTTTTCTCCTTTCAAGCGGAAGGAGAGCTCCATTTCTTTCTATTCAAAGCTTAATTTTGACAATTAAAATGACAAAATTCTGTCATATCGATTTGTTTACATTGATGTGTAGGATAAAATGAACGTTCAATTCAAGTGATACTTCTTGCTCCTTTATTTTATCACAGTTATTTTTGCGGCGTGCGAAAACAGCAACATGTTTAGTTCGATGTGACATCAGTGTTGATGCACAATGCTTTTGCATTTTTTACGTATAGTTGATACATCAAACATTATTGCAGCCATTCACCACACTGCGAGCAATGTACTGCTGAAACATCTGGGAAGCTTTAAGTTGTATTTAATGCCCTTAGCACTAGTGTCCTTATGAGCAATAAAAAAGGTACTGGACATATAGGGGTGCCATGTGATACAAGAATCAGCATTCTCTCAGAGAAAGATAAATTACCTCGTACCTTTGAGGAACGCTAGCTATTTTAATATTTCATTCACATGTGCTGACGGCAATTTTAAAGTGAGGGTTGATATTATTGTACGCCATTTTGTTTTTAGTTTAATAATATGACTTAATAATCACAAGCAATATGATTAATATACCAATGCATGTCGCCAGGATATGTTATTGTTTATATATTTCGGTATGTGTAATCACCCATACGTCGGCATTATTTAGCCCAGAAAGGGTTTACCACAGCAACACACACTGAGTTCTTAATTCACATCGTCTGGGAGCAGGGACTCCAACCCAGCAATATTAGCAAATAGATAGCAGGGTCACATATGGGAGGTTTTTTGTATGGAATCTCTGACGAGAAGACTCCTTTGAAAGGGGATACACTATTAAAGGAGCTCGCTTTACTTTTCGGGTTGTTAAATTATCCCCATCTCTCCAGTTACTACTACGCTACTGGTTGAAGGGGACAATGAAGCGGTTGTGTAAAATATCAAATTTGTAAAACATTTTTAGTGGATATACAAAGAAAAAAACACATAAATATTTTTTGGTATCAAGAAGGCCCGATGACCTTCTTCATATTTCACAAATCAGTCAATACGAAGGACATTTCAGAATACTTCGACGTCTGTCATTTGGTAAAGGACACAAAATTTTTACAAAATAAGATGATAAACGTTGTGATAAAGTTCACAGGTTTTTCACGGACTTCACTGCGTTGCGCGTCCCTATGTTCGTTGAACATTCTGGGTATCCAATGTATCACAACTTTTTCTAGGGTACTGTTGTGCGCGCGTATCGATATCGCACCTGAGCTTTGACGGTCATCATGCCAAGTTGAAAACGCGTTCATGACAAGGGGAGAACCTCTGTAAAGAATGAAACTCTTTAAGTTGTTTTATAGGAAGATATTTAGGATCTTGATCACATAATCCATATAACCAGAAATTGACCTTTGTTAATTTGGCAGAGAAATAATGAATAATTTCCCTGTAACTTCATTTGATAATTTTACAAGACACAAACTGGCAATAAGAGGCAGATGGTCCTGTTCCCTTCAGTAATCTTGAGATTAAAGAGACCATCTGGAAAAGTTTCTCATTTTGTTAAAATGGTGTGCGGTAAATCAAAGTGTGTAAGCAAGGGAAACATGGATATTAATGAAGCAGAACTAATTTAGATTGTATTAATTAATTGATAGATGTAAATCGTTTCTACAACAAAAAAGTAAAACAAAACTGCCATGCTGGACCACAAAATTCTTTATGTCGGTTGTTACTTGTATTTAAGAGATTTGGTCTCTCTCTTCTTTCTTAGCCAGACTATATTGATGCAATGCTAGGCTGATGCAATCGTACTTTTATGTTCCCGTCTTAGATGTATTATCATCGTATTCTTGTCTTTCCATCTATCTTTCTGTCTGTCTGCCTGTTTGTTTGTCTGTCTGTCTATATATATATATATATATATAGTTTTATTTTTCTATTGCTCTGAACTCTTATGGGCGAGTTCTTAACTTCCTTCATTGGAGTAATAAAGTTGTTCTTACCCTTACTCTTACTTATCTTTAAACACATTTGTTGCAACTTTACATTTTTTTACTTGTTTAGGCTATCTTAAATTTTTAATTAGAAGTGATGTGTAGTCGTTCTTCTTAGTCATCAGTATTTTTGACGGTGTACATGTGTATTCAGATTGAACTTGCATGATCATGAGAATAAAAGACGCCATTCTACAATTACAGATTTTACCGAAATAACATATCTCTGACAACTCTGCAAGTATTCACCTGCTTGATCTCTTGCCAGTGTATGTATGGATCAGACAAAGGTCTTTCCAAACCATCGCACTGTCTAGGGCTACGAAAGAGTCATGGACAGCTCCCTGTTGTGCATGCTATGTCGAGAAACCTAAATCAACTGAGCATGTCGTCACGATTCAAACCACGCTTCGTTGCAAAGCTTGTCATTTTGAATAAAACTGACATCTTGCCGCGCTCGCTTAACAGACGAGGACTCTCTTGAGCAACGAGATCAAACGGATGTGCCAGAAACTCTGTTGTCTCAGAGCCAAAGCGACTGACCTTTTCAAAGACATTATTTGGTGAGGTATATCAATGACCACGCCAATCAGCGATACCGTTAATGTTGGGTACAGACCTGTTTCATCTATCACAATATTCACTGGTTATTGCCTTAATACTTCTCATTCGGCTTAAACGACAACCGGTAACCTAGTTTACAATTTCAGCCGCGGACGGATTGACAAGAATTTTATGACGCCCTAGAATGTTTGTCAGGCTCCAATTTTTAAGTCATCAAGTAGGATCAAAGGTCATATTGCACATAAAAACAAAGGCGTAAGGCCTACAAACAGCCTTTGGTCTTAATGGTCTTTCCTGAAAACGTTTGAAACCAGTTGAGCTCTGCGCAATTGCGACCAAGTTAGAATTTTACTGGACCTATGGGAGAATGAAACAACACAAAACATTAACAAGTTTGTCTACTCATCAAAGTGACACACTGCATCACTTTACGAAATTCTCCGCTGGTAATTAAACCGCACTGATAGCTTCAATTATTTTTGTCAGATCTTTTCTGTCCAAAAGTTAAGACAGTTGAACAATCTCAGCTTAAAAATGTGCGAGAGAGAAAAGTCGATGTTGTCTCTTGGTGCGATATAAGGCACTTAAATAAGTAACATACCAGACGGAAAGGTGATAGTATTGAGCGAAGAGGAATGCTAACTATGAACAATGATCAGTCAAGAGATTGCACCTTTCCAACTGGAAATAAATCGCTTCGTAGTTGACATGACGCAGCCTCTATTATTGCAAAGGGGCAACAGTACACAGTGACGCATATATTTTGCTTATATTTATTCGTGTTGCCTGTGCAGAGGTTAACGTCATTCATTTTCTTCAGTGGTCCAAAATTTTCTCACTGAGGAAAATTTCAAATTTTGAATCCCACTCCGAAGTGAACTACCACAGTTTTAAGAACTTACTCAAAGACGTTATGGAAAAATACGAGTTTTTCCTTCTCAGAGAAAAAAAGGATGATTAAAGAATTATACAGCTACATTCTCATATCCAAGGAAAAAACTGCTGAACGAAAAAATTCTTATGGGTTCTAGAGTAAAAACTAACACCATGGCTGCTGTCTCTGATAGTTACTGTGTAAATAAATTTTCAATAAAAGAGACTGCCTTCCTCTTGATAATCTTATCTTAA